>PVJX010008834.1:0-64886 GCA_004027295.1 Dolichotis patagonum
AAAATCAGCAAACCACAAATCACCACACTGCACCACTAAGAGCCTGCCGAGCCAAGCAGGACCAGGCCATCTCAGCGGAGCTGTCTGAGGCGTCACACCCCTACTCTTTGGCAGGGCTGTTGCTCCCTGTTCCAGCGGGGCCTTTCACATCAGTTTTGAATTTACATGGAATGGCCCAAGGATATTGTCGTCAACACTTGGGACAGATAGTTGAAGCTTTTGTTGAAGGGACAGATAGTGGCTGTATTGCTCTCCCACATACAACAGCACAACTGTAGCAAAATGCTCCCTGCCCCAGTGAAATCAGGTAACTTTGGTTTTTCTCTTTCCTCTAGGCTATGAACTGACGACCTGTTTATAATTTGTTTCCAACTGTTGGGGATTTGAAGTTTAGTAACAGAGTAGATGCCATGAAAACTTTCAATGCACTCCCCCACCTAATGCCAACTGCCAGACAGACAAAGGAAACAGCTCTACTCCCATTGAGGCTAAAGTTCTAACCTGTGACACAGCAAAATTTCTCTGAGCTGAAAAGGTGGAGATAGCGGTCTGTGACTCAAAAATATTGAGTGCTAAAAAAAAAAAAAAAAAAAAAAAAAATTGAGTGCTGTAAAACAGAATTCACAGCAAAGCTTTCCCCCTGCAGGAGTTATCCCCCCTCCTTACTTATCTAACTGAGCAAAGCCAGAGAGCTTAAACGCCATTGGAGTTTCTGTTGTTCTGCCATCTTTTTCTTGCTCAGGAGTTTTTTTTTTTGTACCAGGGATTGAATTCATGGCTGTGCATTTGCCAGCCTGGTGCTTATGCTGCTGAGCTAAATCCCTGGCCCAGGACTTGATTTTAAAATATTGCTCTGAGCCAGTTTTCCTGTGGCTATTTCAATAAGCTTATCATCATTAAGATACTTCCTAATCAAAATCCACAAAAGAAATGTAAATAGGGGACTCAAACATACAGCGAACAGTTCCATATATAATTCTGATTCTTTAACAGTTGTGTGTCTCATAACTGTACCACTAATGACATCAATACACCTCTTTTTTTTTCTTTCTCCTTGGGAAGAGGTTTCTCACAAGCCTGTTTATAAGTGGCCCTAGAGATTAAGGAGTTTCAGTGCCCCACTCTCTACACCTGATGACGCTAAGATCAGTATGCTCCAGTGATGACTACTGACCTATATCAATGCACTTCTCCTCCTAGTTGGGCGCGTATGAGAAGTGTCCCCTTGCCCTAAAATCTCTTACCCTGTCCGTGTTCAGGTGACATATGCCGCAACCCACGCTGTTCTTGAGGTTCCTGGAGTGAAGGACCTCGAGAGGATGGGAAAATAAAAATGAGACAAAAGCTGGTGTCAGGTAGAGCTTTACTCACCTGATGGGAGGAAAGGAACTGCTCAAGCACTGTAGCACATTTATTTATACACTCAAGAGGAAGATGTCAATTTCAACCCCGCTGCCTAGTAACCCACTGCTTGGATTGTTTAGGGTCTTGGTGTTTTTCTAGGCTGAAGTAGCTTCTTCATGTGGATTGCTCCAGGTGCTCTTTGTTCTTGGGAGAACCATGCCCTGGCCATGCTGCAGCCTTGCACATGTGCTTAATTTCCAGCTTCAACTGCTCCCAACAATGGAAGGTCTTATGTCTATTTTTAGGTTTCAGATTCTTAGATTATGTCAAGGATCACTTTGTATCCGTGCAAGTACCTAACACACAATTTATCTATAATTAAATCATTGTACATGTGTTCACTATGGGTTTGCCCTGCAGTTAAGAAGCACAGATTTCAACTTTTGCGCACTAATATAATGCACTATATATGTAGAAAATAAATAAGGAAAAATATTATGAAGTCATGTGTAATGGTTGAGGGTGTCAATTTAAGGAGTTTATTTAAGAGAAACTTAACTGAATTGGCTCAGCAATTCTACACCGTAGGGTGCACCCTGGGGCTGCTTGTCCCCTGCATGGTAGAAAGGGGAAACAGGGAAGGATGGATCTGCTTCTACTCTTCACCTTCAGCTTGGGCATCTTCTCCTGGCTTCCGGTGCAGGCAGAGACTCTTTATCTTCCATCATAGAGTCCTGAGCCTCCAGATACAAGACTCTTGCAGGACACTGCAATGAGCTCCAGACCTTAGGTTTCATTCTTCGGTCTCTAGCACGAAGACACCCTCTGCAAGCTTCCTCATCCGACTCTGTGGGTGACCACTGTAAGCCATTTTTATAATTTCTCACACGTTTGTGTATCTTGTGTTATATCTGTTTCTGTAATAAACACTGACTGATACATTATGTTAGTGATGGCATACTAAAATCTATTTATTATTGATAACTGAGTGACTCTTTCTCAGTTATATTGATTAAAGCAGTTTTCCAGTTCTGTTTATAGAAGTAAAGCCATCCCTTTTTCTTTTTAGTGAATATTGGTGAGAAAAATCACTCTCCCGCATTTCGGCTGCATTCCTGTATTCCATTACTGAGTGACATAGAAAGCCACAAAACAGTATTTTAAGAAATAGGAAGATATTGAGGGTTGAATCCAGATTCTTTGCATTGTTCTACATCCTCTAACCTGTCTTTTTCTTTCTTCCTACAGAGTCTTACTACATTGCTTATGTTGGGGTCAAATTTAGAATCCTCTTAACTCAGCCTCCTGGAATGCTAAGATTACAGGAATGCATCACCACACTGGCTAAGATGTAAGTGCTTTTTAAGATGTTCTTTTGATCTTGTGAGTTAATATGTGTTTTTAGATAATAAAGTTAAAAATAACAATTATCAGGCTAAATGGTAATTTGGAAATATAAGGATAATTCAAGGTTTAAGCATTCCTTCCATGTGTGACCTTAGGGTGCTTGACAAATTGCAATTCTGCAATCAAAAAGCAACAGACTGTTTGAAGTTGGTTGTCACTTAAAATGATTTTTTTTCCCTGTGAGGACCTAGGCTTTATTGCAGCATGGAGTTGTAAAGTGAATCCTTCATGTTGTTAGAAGAATTAACTAAAGTTTTCACTGAGTAGAGGATGGAACTCTACTTTGCTGCGGTGTGGTCCATGGATGACCCACCTGCATCAGCATTAATTGCTTGTTAAAATTTCACACTCCTTGTCTGTGGCAGAGGCCCAGGATGGGCTGCAGACACCCGTATTGTATGAAAGCCTCTCGTGCTATTTAAATGCAATAACTTTTGAGAGCTACTTCCTGGATTAAATACAGCAGATTAATGACAGTGAAATTCAGATTCAGGATTTTTATCATTTCAATATCCAAAGCATGTAGAAGCGATTTTTTAGCTTTAAAAATATAAACCAATACATATAAAAATATGCAAATATATTTTTAAAAATCATCCTCTAATACTGTTGCTCCAGAAAAATTTCCTTCTAGTCTCTGGATGTCATGATACATTATAGATCATCATATATCCTAGAAACTCCTAATGGTACAGGCTGTGTTTACGTTGGTTCCCTAGTTCTTAATACAATGCCTAGTATGTAATAAACACTCAAATATTTGTCAGATGAATAATATGAACAAATGAAATTGGAATCATTTGATTCTGACTCTCTAGACACTATATAAAAAAATGCCAGCACTAAACAGAGTATCACTTTCTGATTCTCAGGGGCATCAAATCAATAACAAATCCCCCTAGAGTTTTACTCCTATTAATTTAAGCCCAACAACAACATGTGCTATTTTATCACCATTTTATAGACCAAGAAGCTGGAGCACAGAGAGGCTGGGTAAATAATCCTATAGCTTACAGCCGCTGTGTGGGAGTGCAGACTACTGAAATTTTATGATTTAGTAAATGCCTGTTAGCTGCTTCTTACTAACAAATACGTGCCTGATGTATTTGCTACTACACCAGCCAGAAGAAACTCTGAATATGAGATGAGTGTGTAACATTAGGAACCCCAACACCCGTAGTTCCCCACTCTGCTCTTTACAACCCTCTGCAAGCTTGCCATCCCAAGTCAGGTGTGGACTGTGGAGCTTTGTGTTACTGTAACAGCAAGCAGAAACACTGAAATGACACCCAGGATTTGGAGGCAGATTTATTTACATGGAGGGGCACTGACTGGGATTACTCCCAAAATATCTGGTCCTGATCTCTGGTGGTCTAGGGCCTATATGAGATGGTTTGCCAATTGGGGACTGGTTTATACAATTTGCATGATAGAGACCCGCTGTGCATCACAGTGACCAGTGGCTTCTAAGAGACAGGAGCAACCATAACAGGAGCAGGAACTATTACCTGGGCAACTAACAAAATATAGTATACTGGCTGGGGGTGGTGGTGGTGGTGGTGGTATTTTCTGTTATACTACCACTACACACTCCGTGTGGCCGTCTGGACTCCAAGAACGTGACTGCCTATAGATGCATCTCAAGTTTGCCACAACAGCCACATTAAAACATCTAGCACATACTTAAAGCAAACAAGGAAGAAAGGTTACATAACACACATTTGGGACACACACGTACAAATACACGCACATGCGCACGCTAAAGAGCCCAAACCTCACCCAGGCATTCTGATCACAGCAAACTGTTTAATACACTAAGCACTGGAGTCATTTTCTGGGATTAAATCGGGGTGGGGGGCATGGTGTGAGCCTCCTGCTCAGGATGGTTACTGATACTGCTGCGCACCCATCCCATCCCATCTGAAAACCGCACATCGCCTCCGTTGCCTACTCATGTCATTCTCTCTTAGCGCGTGCTTGAAAATCGCGAAATATGACATAAACAACAAGCCCTCTTCCTCTAAGCTGCCGTGAGTTTGTGTGGCTCCTGCAACAGCGCTTACCCCCTCCCCCTCCAACAAGTAGGGGTCCTCGCCCAACCAGCAGCCCAGCCATCCACTGCCTGGGGACAGCTGGGCCTGCAAATCATCGCCCGGCCGGCAGGGGGCGCGGCGCCTACGCAGGACAGCAGGGCGCCGGAAGGGGGCGCGCGAGGCCATGGGGCCGCCGCCTCGCCAGCCCGCGCGTGGTCCTCGCGCCGCGGCCCCCAAGGGCGGGCTGGGCGGGGCGAAACAGCCCTGCACGGGGCCGCGCGGCGCGAGCTCGAGGGGGCGGGGAGGCGCGGAAGGCGTGCGCGCGCCGGGCGTGGGTGATAGCGCGGCGCGGCGGGAGCGCGGGCAGAGAGGGACGAGGCCACCCTGGACAGCGCACCGCCGCCGCCGCGCGTCATGGTGAGTGCGGGCCGCGCGCCGCCTTTCTCTGCCCCGCCGTGCTCTCGGCGGGAACCGGGCGGCGGCCCGCGGCGCGGGTCTGGGGTTCAGGCGCCAGAGGCGGCGCGGTCGCGCGGCCCGGCGCGGGGCGGCGGGCGATGAGGCGGGGGCGCGGGCCGGGAGGGAACTTCGTCCCGCGCCTCCCGGCCTCCCTGTTGCACGCACGCGGCCGTTCCGGCGCCTGGGCCACGGGGACAGCGGGGCCGCGGGGACAGCGGGTCGCCGCCTCCTGCTCCGGGCCCTCCCGCCGTCCCCAGCCCGGCGGGGACAGCGCGACCCCGGCCCGGGCAGCGCTGGGCCCCAGTGGCCGGGTTCGCGCGGCGCGGCGCGGCGCGGTGGGGGTGTGTCGTGTCGGTGTCGTGTGTGTCGGTGCCGGGCGTGTCGGTGCCGGCGCCCGCGGCTCCACGTGCAGGGCTCTGCGCTCGGCCGACCCTGCCCGCTACGGCGGGGCTCCCGCGCCTGCCTCCCCGAGAGCGCGCGTGCCTGCCCCTGCCCCGGTCCCAGTCTCAGCCCGGGTCCCAGCCTCAGCCCCGTCCCGGTGTCCAGCGTCCAGTGAGCTGCCGGAGTTTGGGCGCCAGAACCTGGCTCTTTGGTTACAAAGGGATAAACTGCATTCTGCTAGCGCTCAAAGGAGCCGTCCGGGGCGAACCGTGAAATCAGCCTTCAGCTGTCCCCACAGGGCTGGTGAAAGGTATTAATCTCCTTTCTCGTCCTCTCCCTCCTCTTCCTGATACTCAGCAGCCGTGGATCCCCCCCCCACGCGCACACACACTCGTACACACACACACACACACACACACTCGTACCCACCACTTTAGACACATGGTTTTCCCCGACGATGTGTGAAGCCTTTTTCTGACCGATTTTATCTAAAACTGCAGGCTTCCCCATCCCATCCACGTTCATATCTCCCTCGCCTGTTTTGTTTTTTTTGGCTTTTATGGTTTTAGTTTGCTGCGTGTTTTGTTTCTTCATCTCGTTTATCCAGTGTCTTTCCCATCAAAATGTGAGTTTCAAGGACAGAGGTTTTGTGGCACACAGTGTGTTCATTCACTGCTGTATTTCTAGCATCCACAGTGTCTGGGACACAGTAGGTGCTCAGTAGCCCTTTTAAGAGAACCCAGTAAAGCACTTTATTTAGGCTGCTGACCAAGTGGGAAGCAGCCGCTGCGCCCCGTGTAGTGATTGAGCAATGATTATCCAGTTAACAGTTGTGATGTTGAAGATCTTTAGTGGCAAGGTACACTTGCACGAGGGAGACTCCGTTTGGTGGCCCTTAAGGGTGTACACGCACAAACACCCGTGCTTGAGGACACTTCACGCGTTTGGTAGCTTGGCATCTGAATGAACAAAGCATTTGTGGGCTAACTCTCTCCTTTGAGATCTGAACCTTTGCTCCAAAGTATAGGTAGGAATTTTAACAAGGGAAAGTCCAAGGATGTCTCCTTAACTGAGTTGAAAAGGTGGGAATTATTAACCTAAAAGAGCCCAAACCAAGCCAAGCTCCTATAAGAGTTACCCTATACAAGTGTGATAGTCCTGTTTTGATGGACATTTTAAAAACATATCTGAATCTGAATTATATCACTTTTTAAAACAGGACAGGAAACGGGGAAAGGGTTGAGGGTAGAATTAAATGAACTAGTAGGTCGGTTCAGAGAGACCCTTTTAATTCATGCCCTGTATGAATTATTGACTCTTAAGATGTCTTTGCCAAATAGTTATTATTCCAAAAGAAATATCTTTTCCCTCACATTTCCTTTGGTTTTCTCATTTCCATAGTGTAAATTTATGCCAGTGCTTTGTCTGTCTAGGGAAGTGTGTCTATTATAATTGGAGACAAATTGCTTAGTAAAATTTACAAAGGCCTTTGAAAATGATGTAATTATAACTATGACTGCAGTTCAGGTCTATGACCATTTTTTCTAGGTAGCAGAAATTAAAGGTAAAGGGGAAAGATAAGCTTGTCTTTGAAATAATCTTCTTGAATAATCTCCTGAATAATCTTGGTCCCAATTTATGTTTGTATGTCTTCAGGTGTTAGGATTTAGTCAAAATTTGAATTTGTTTCTTCTTTCTGCTTTTTTGGAAGTGTAATATTTTCAACGAGTATAAAATTCATTTGTAAAGTATCCAGTTGGATGAGCTTGATTTTTGATTCTCATGTCTTCTGTCTCCTTCCCTCCTTTCCTCTCCTGCCTCCCTCCGTTTCTCCCCTCCCCCCTTCCTCTTCCTCTGAGATAGAATCTCATTGTGTGGTTTAGGGTGGCCTTGAACTAGCTATGTAGCTCAGGGTGACCTCAGATTCACGATCCTCCTGATCAGCCCCCTAAATGCTGCCATTACAGAGGTGCACCACCACGCTTAGTAATTTTTAAGTCTTCAACAAAAGGTTGTATTTTAATAATCCAGTTTCCTTCAAAACATTTTAGTCAGTTTGGAAGGTTCAAGGATTTCATAGTCTAAAAAGAGATCATTGAAATTCGTTAAATGGGTTGATATATTTAATTGTGTTCAGAATACTGGGCTCTGCTGTTGAGGGTTTGCCAGTGACCCTCACTGTTGGACAATTAGACATGTGCCGATTAACTTGGAGTGTTAATTTTTAGGAGCAGATGCTGATAAAGGGTAAGAAGTTGTACTGGAGCCTTGTGTGGTTTCCCAATGTGGCAAAAATAGGCCAACAGGAGCAGCTCATCATAATTTAAAAAGTTACACGTTTACACATTTGTATTTTCTTCTTAAATTAGGACTTCAACAGGAATCACTGACTGACAGTAATCTAATGATTTGGTCATTTAAATACTGCTTTTTAAATTGCAACCGTTTAATAATTAGCATAATTTGTTTTGGAGTAAATGTGACAACTTAGAGTTTGAGACCTTGTATGTTCAAGTCATTGGTTTGAATCTCAACCTCAACATTTAACATGTGACCTGGGGCCTCAGTATTTTCTTCTATAAAAGATTATAATGTCTGGTTCAGTTTTGTGATATAGAAAATAAGATGCCCTTTGTGTCTAGCATAGAGCTTAGAGTCATCAGTAAATATCTACTGCTAAAAGTGTGTGTTATTTCTCCTGTATCTGTGTTTGGTTGGAGAGACAGTTTAGAAGGTCATCTTTGATTCACCTTATACTTTGTGAGTTAAGCCCAGATGGAGCTACCTAGCAAGACCCTCTTTAAAAAATAAAAGAATGAAAAGAGATAAGTGAATGTCAGTTTTTATTTAACCCACTCAATGCAAATATTTCAACATGTAATAAATGCCAAAAAACTTATTTTACATTTTTTCATAAAATAATCAAACTTGACATGTTTCTATTTACATCTCTGTCTGGGCTGGCCACATTTCAGTTGCTCATTAGGCCTCCATGTTGGAGGCCATTGTTTTGGACAGAATAGACCTAGGTGTGCACGTCTTCCAAATCTACGTCTTATCTACTGAGCGCTTTTAATGTTGAGAACCTCACTGCTACCCTAAACCTAGCATTGCACATAGAACACTACTCATCTTGCACTGTTCCCTCCCCTCTTGCTACCAGTAATTCCATCAGCTCTTCAGTCTACTGTGTCTGAAATCTGATTCTCATTCCCTTTCTTCTTTTATATTGTTTATTATCCTAATAGTCTTATATATTTTTTTGAAAATATTTGTTAATCTTTTGCTCTTTTGACATTTTTGTCTTTTGTATGTTTCCACTTTCATAGTCAGGAAGTTTTTTAACTTTCTGCCTCTCTTGAAAAATGTAGTTTTCTGTCCAGATGATAAGACTCTACATTCTCTCTATTCTTCCCTCAATCTTTTTTCATATTAAATTATAAATGGTTTCTATTTTATGAGTTATTCTTGTGTTTAATACTTTTCCTTTATCATGTATCCAAAGAAGCATAATTATTTTAACTAATAACTGGTATTGTAAGATGATTTGCCTAAGAAAAGAAAGAAGAAAAATCCATAAACAGGAAAAACAAAATTATTCTTTGAGCTTCTGCCTTCCAAGAGGCATCAGTGAAACCAATTAATAATAATAATAGCAACAATAACCAGAGCAGAGATGATGCCTGACATACACATGGTGCTTTATAAGAAACAGGGCACATTCTCTGTGCTGGTGAACAAAGACACAATATGAAAAAAAGGGTGGAATGAGAGAGAGAAAGCTCTAGTTTCTGATCCTGGCTTTTATCATTTACTAGTTCTAGTCCCTTGATCAAGTCACTCTGAGAAACTGTTTACTGTTCTTATTGCTAACTAGGGTATTATCTTTTCACATGATTGTTTTGTTAAACGTAATTGCAGCCTCATGTCTGTAATACTGGCTGTTCGTTTTTGCTAATGGATATCCCGAGTGAGCTGGATGTCTGTCTTAATGCTTTCATAATTAGACCTGCCCTAACCACTGAGCTGGGGTCTGCCCTACCATACTCCCATGCACTGGATCCTCTCTCAGGGCTCTATTTTTGCCCCGTGACACTTATAATTAACAGTCTTGGACCTTCTAATCCTGTATTTATTTATTATATCACTTGGCTTTTGTTTCTTCTTACCTGAATGCAGATTTCACAAGAACAGGTTTTTGAATGGATTTTGGAGTAATGTATGTCAAGCACCAAGCCTGACATAAGAGATGGCATCTAGGGTGTACAATAACAAATGTTATTTAAAGTAATTACTACAGGGGCTGGGGATTTAGCTCAGTGGCACAGTGCCTGCCTGGCAAGTGTGAGGTCCTGAGTTCGATTCCTGGTACCCAAAATAATAATAATAATAATAATAATAATAATGACTACAGTAAGAGATTGTCGCCAGTGCCCCTCAGAATATGTCTCCTCTCTCTGCACACGCTTACCTCGTTGTTGCTGCACTTTGTAAAGCAGTTCTGGAAGGCCTGTTTCATGAGTGTCCTTATGAGGTGTGACCAGGTAAATGACACAGGCTCCCTCCTGACAGCATTACCACGTATCCTCAGTCACCTTATTCCCCAGTTCTGGCACCGTAAGAGTTCTGGCTCTTCCTCAAAATCAAAATGACCACAAAAAGTAAATGTTTTGAATCAATTCAGGACATTAGTCACGGCAGTGCAGGTAAGGACATTCAAAGAAGATCCACTTCAGAAAGTGACAAGAATCATGGTGTGTTTGAATTGGGAGTATTTTGAGGGGGATTAATGGCAGCGTGTCTTTTGCTGTAATAATTTCTTTACAAGTTTAAATATTTAGTCACACTTCATCATCCAATAAAGGCTAGCAACTGCTTTTGGAAACTGAATGTCAGTACGTCTGACTCCCATTGAAGATCTATCATTTCTTTTCGTATCTTCTTTTATCATCCATAAGTGTATATTGGGAAACAAATACTTGCTTTGCAAAAATCCAGTATATTTCCTTGAAATAGCAATCTTTTGCTGCATTCAGCACTATATATCACAGCTCAGTTTTGACAGGCTTCTGTAATATAGCTGCTTCATCAAAGTAGATACACTCATGTAAACTATTAGCAAATAATAGTGGGTGTGCCTACAACTTAATTTACACCTCAGTCATATTTGTAGAAGGAACCATTATGTTGTTAAAACAGTGAAATCTAGTTTCATCCGTAAGTTCTTATTAAAATTAAAATGTACATGTATTTCCTTAGTTATATTTGTATTTCATAATATAACGTAAAAAAGGGACCAGGTTACGTTATTTTTACACAGTGAAATTCTATGCATTATTAAGTTCTTACTGAAATGAAAAAGGATTATCTTAATACAGCACAAAGCTATGATAATTTGTTGGTTATTTATAATAAGTGTACATATTGTATTTTGATATAATACAATTTTGATATAAATATGACAAAGCAGTAGTACTTTCCTTCATTATTATAGATAAGGACAAATAATAATAAACTTCCCCAAATAGTTTCTCTTCCACTAATTATAAGGGTAGATAGATACGGGTATAACATGTAGGTTGTAGATCCTTTATCTGAAATACCTGGAACCAGAAGTATTTTGGATTTGGGATTTTTTCCAGATTTTGGAATATGTGCATATGCATAATGACATATCTTGGGGATGAAACCCATGTCCAGATCTAAAACTATTTTTTATATATGCCTTATACACATATCTTGAACATAATTTTATATTTTTATGTGCCTGCATTTTGCCTGTGACTTTCACATGAGGTCAAGTGTGAAATTTTCCATGTGTGGCATTATGTCAGCACTCAACAGGTTCTGGACTTGGAACACTGGATTTTTTGGATTATGGGTACTCAGCCTGCTTTATGTCTATTTTCGCATACACACATTAAATGTATGAAAACCTAATTTCTATTTTGTATATATAGGCAATGGAGCATGCAGGGGGAAATCATTTTTAGAAATGAAGGTGATCTTGGAAAACATGTACATATCAGACAGGTTAACGTAAGTGGATAAGGGAGCACCCACAGAGTAGACAAGTAATTTTCAAAAGAATGATAGTTTTTTAGTAGAACTGTGCAGTACTAAGACATTGATCATAACGATAATTTTGCACGTGAATTTGATCATTTGGTTTTCTTTTGAACAATTTAAAGATTTAAAGATATTTAATTTTTCGTGTGACTGAGCAGGATTTGGTTAGTGAGATTTCTGAGTTTAACAGATGTTTGGATTAGTTAAGAGGCCAAAAGGTTTATTGATCGTCGCACTAAGGAGTTAGATTAAAAATCAGCGCATGCCAGTGGAGAACACAGGCTGTGTCCCCCATGAAAAACTAGCAGAACTAAAGCTAAGCCGTTGTCAGAGTCCTGGAGACTCCCTTCCGCTCCTGATTGCTGCTTCTCTGGGAGGGGTCCCCTGAGTGTTTCCCAGGCAGGGCAGGAAGAAGAGGAAGCCCGCGCTTGGACGCTGGCTGCTCCCTTCTCCCGCTTTCTTTAAATTGTTACAGGGAGGACGCTCTTGGACCTGTACTTCCTTGAGTTTTGGAAATCAGATTCATGGCTGTTGTGTCAGCGGTGAGGTTATACTGACGGGGAGGCTTGTCGGAGAAGTTCGCAGTCAGCTGTGCTTTCCTGCAGGACGACGGAGTCAAAATCGTTGGGGCTGTTTCCCACCTCATCCCCAGGGCTGGGCAGTTGTTGTTATCCCTTCAAGGAAAGCATTGCCCGTGTCCTTTTATCTCTGTTGTGTTCAGACTCCTAAGAAAATATGACAGGCATCACAAGTCATTTTGAGGTTTACTGCCTGAAGTCTCAGACTCACAAGCACAAAGCAACCATGCTTCCTTCACTGTTTGTAAGCCATGTTTCTCTATTAAACACAGCGTGGTCATTACATCAGCCTCTTAGAAGTCCTGCCACTGCTTGTAAAGTGCTTCCAGCTTCCGGTTTTTGTCTTCTATTTATAATGAAAAAAATGGAAATACCCTTGTATTAATACAGTCCTGAAAAAAAAAAATCCTGTACTAATCTTACAAGTGCCTCCCTTCTATAAGATAGAAAAAGTATCTTAAAACTATTAATTTTAAGACCTTCATGCAGATTTTGGAATTAATAGTTTGCATTTGTTCTTTTGAATGAAAAAAATATGCTTTGTGCATATTTTCTTACTCTTTAAAACTGCTGTCAAGAAGACTTGTAAATACATTGCCTCAGTCATCTCTAGATACTCATTGTTTCATTCATTAAGTACATATTCAGTTCTGCTCACTTACAGGTAGTGTTTAAGCACTGTCACTTTAAAAAGTCTGCCTTAGGAAATCTGTAGCGCAATGGAGATTCCTTTGTTTCTTCTGTGGGCTTCAGAAGTCAGCAGTGGAACTCCTGGTTTCTCAGGCCCATAAATGTGCTTCTGTCTCTGCGTTTTATCCAATAGAAAGACCCAGTGTAATAACATGATTACTGTAGTTATGTGTGTTTTCCCCCCACTCTCCACACACAAAATCTCAACCTATCCACATGGGTGTCATTCTTTCTCATACTAAGAAGTTGAGGATATTCTTGGAGGTAGTTATAATTTAAGAGCCAAAATCATCAGGATTAATAAAACTGAGATTAGGTGGTGTCTGTGTGACACCAGAATATAGTCACAGGGGTCTAGAAGACATGTTTAAGTGTACATGTCTTCCCCAGGCCGAAGTAGCCAGAAGAGCCTGGGAATCTGTATGCCAGGAGTCAAATGCATCTAGATTTGAAATCTAATGCTCCATGGGTACAAAAGATGAGGGCTACTTCCCATGAAAATGTTTACCGTGAGTTTCATGAAGGAGATGCGATCAGCTGGGTTGGATTTTGATATGTGGGCATAGGATTAAGTAGCACATCCCATTTAAAGGAAGCAACTGGGGGTGGTCCCAGAAAGTAATAATAGACACATTTGAAACACTATACTATGAGCATTTTATAGGCAAGTCTGTGTCTTCAAGAGAGACACACTGAGTGTTCTTAAGTTCTTCTTGAAAGGGTGAAGACTGTTTCCCAGGACTGTAAGATTTGTATTAGGGAGAGATTAATCAAATCAGATACTGATGAGCCTTTAATTTGAAACTAAGACATTTCTTCTAGCTTTTGTAGGTAACAGAGGGTGGTTAGGTATGGCAAATGAAAGCATAATTTGGGAAGATTAATTCAGTTTCCTTAATAAATGGGACTGGGAGAGCGTGGATGAAAAGGTTAGAAAGGGGTCAACTAAGAATGTCAGTTCTTTTAACTTATTTTCATGTTAACTCTTGAAAAATTCTCTCTTTAGTCACATAGCCTTGGGTTCAGTTTCCTGCTCCACATCTTACTAGTTGTGTGGTCATCTGAGCATCAGTGTTCTTATCTATAAAATATCTGTAACACACAGTGAATGTTGGTGAGTAAGGTAATACCTATAAAGTCCCTAATAATCTGTAAGCCAGCTGCTAGAAGACTTTCAAACCTGGTGGCAGCTACCCGAAGAAACAATCAGGTTCATCTGTATAATCCTTTTTTCTCTATGTCTGAATTAGAGATATTCTTGATTAATTCACATGTATTTACATTGCTTTTCTCATAGCTCTATGATGATAAATTCTAATGTTAACATCCAGGATGTGTTTTTCTATGAAGAATAAGAAAGTGAAAAGGTTTTATTCTCTGACATTTGGGTTCTTTTCTTTATGCAACATTAATTCTGTTAGGTTAGTGAATAATGAAAATCTGAACTATAGTTCACGTATGGTAGCTTCAAAACCATTTCTATTCTTACAAAGGCATTCATATTTTATTTAAATGTTTGTCTTTCTGTTTCTCTTTTCTTGGAGACAGAGTGTTGCTATGTAGTTTAGCCTGGCCTTGAACTTACTTTGTAGCCCAGGCTGGCCTTGAACTCCCAATGATCCTCTTGCCTCAGCTTCCTAAGTGCTGAGATCACAGGCATGCACCACCATGTCTGAGTAGGGCATTCAAATTTTAAAACTGCATGTTTTTTGAAAATTTTCATGGATTTGAATAACAGTTTTAGAAAATCGCAAGAGTTACATATAATCAGATTAAACCTTAGCTGTTTGCTCAACCACCTACATCAAATTGTCTTGAGCTTCTTATTAGTGCTTAATCTAATGCCTTAACCCATAAAATTTATCCTCTAGGAATACATCTTTCATTCTCTGCCTTTTCTTCATTATTTCAGTTTCTGAAATCCTAAGTATAGGAGATAATTGGATTTTTGCTTTATATTGGAAATAATGAGGAAAAAGAATGCACTTATTCGCATAGTTTGTCAGTCAGTTTAGGAATAGTGAAAGTTGAGCAGATGTTTCAGTGTAAGAGTGAAAATAAAACTAGTGGCACATAGGGGACTTTGAATGATGCCGAAGTGTTAGAAGTGGCTAAGATTAGGTGGAAAAGAAGGAAGCCAGTTGGGTACGAACAGATCAGCCTGGCTGGAATGAAGACAGGGCTAGGCGAACACTGAGCCAAACAGATGAAGTTTCTGGGTCACCAGCCAAGGTCCACGATGCCCTCCACTTCCTGGTAAAATGATTTAGACTTGTATACTTGACCCCCTCTCAGCTCCTTTTCAAACAGAGTAAATCACTCTTCCAATTATGATCATCTTCAGGGGAATTTTCCAAGGCATCCTTGACAATAGTGAGTGGGGACGATAAAGATTCATGCCTACATTTCAGAGACAGTGAGTCAGAGAATAAGCCCTAACCATGATAAATAAGTATACTAGATAACACATTAGCCAGAATTGCTGGCACACACCTGTCATCCTGGCAGTCGGAGGCTGAGGCAGGAGAGTTGCAAGTTCAAGCCCAGCTTGGGCAACTTAGCCTATCTCAAAAGAAAAATAAATTCTAAAAATAGGTCTAGAGTATAGCCTAGTGAGAAGATTCTGCATTCAATGCCCGATAACACACACACACACAAAACATGTTAGAAGGTAAAGAAGCTGTGGATAAAAATGTGATGCAGGGTAAGAGGATGGAGGATGAATGTTAAAGTAAGGTCAGGAATCTCTTGAGACAAGCAATCATGGGTGTTTTACTTTTCTCATTGCTGAGACAAAACACCCCATACCCAACGTTAAAGGAGGAAAAGTTTATTGTAGCACAAAGTCTGTAGAGGTTTCGGTCCATAATGCGTTCTATCGTCTCCAGGCTGTACACCTACACCCTTAGGGTGAGCAGCGTCACGTTTTGGCGGGGCTTCCCGTTATCCACACCCAGAACTACGCCAAACCGAGCAGTAGAGGATTCCGTAATCACACACCTTTGATCCCAGCGTCACATTCTTAATCCCCATGTCACACTCTAGATCCAGCCACCTCTGGTAACCCCCACGTATGACCACAGGAGGTTTGGGCATATCTAGACACAAGACATAACAATGGGTATATTTTGAACCGGGTATTAGAGAAATCCTATTTTACAAGCCTTAAATCATACTCTTGTTTTGTGGGGTTTCTGTGTAAGGAGGCTTTTGTTCAGTGTGTTGCTTTGTAGTTGCAGAAAATAAGATGTAAATTATTTTGAAAGACACAATCAAGTTTCTGAATTGTGATATATGTATTATATCTAATTGGAAAGAGTATTATTAAAAGTAATTGTTTTAGATTTCCTATCTCTTGCAATGTTTTCTTAGTTCAGTCAGTATCTCTTTGGTTAAAGTTATTTCAGTAACTTTGGGGAAATGTAAAAATAATAAACTGCCACTATAAAATCATCATTTAGTCATTTGGAATATTCAACACTTTAACAGCATTAAAACATTTCGTTGGTACTTTTCCTTTGCAGAAGTCACCCTGAATGCTGTTTACCCAAAGATTGCACATGCCGGTCCTGAACAAAGTGCTAGTGTGGGCCAGCTTGCTGGGAGCAGGGTACCACGAACACGCTGTACGTTTTGTAGTCACTGAGGGATATTTAATTAGCCTTTGTTCATTGTGAAAATATGTGGTGTTTGCAGTTAAATTCCCAAGATTTGCCTGTGATCTTGTGCATACAGATCACAAGCAAATCTTGGGAAAAATCTGCAGCTTAGCCCTGTATTTTTGTGGTTCTGTGGAGACCCTTTTCTAATCTCTTCCACTTTTTAGTTTTAGCAGAAAACTGTTATCACAGTTGTGTAAAAAGATGTGATGTTTGTTTGTTTGTTTGTTTGTTTTGGTGATACTGGGGATTGAAACCAAGGCCTTCATACTGAGCTATACCCACAGACCCCTTTTTAGTTTGTATTTTGAGAGAGAGAGTCTTGCCAAGTCACCAAATTGCTCACACTGGGTTCACACTTGCAGTTTGCTGCCTCAGCCTCCCAGAGTATCGGTATTACAGGCTTACACCTTCTCCAGCACTCCTGTGCCTGACTGAGAACCGGAGGCCAGGTCTTCGACATCTGCCCCACTGGTGTTTGCAGGAGGCGAACCCCTTTGGTTTGGGTCACGTGGGAGGTTCTGCGTAGACACTAGGTCCCTGGGGTGAGAGAAAGTTGGTGCAGATGTGGGAGCTGAGGCTCAGGGTTACAGGCGTGAGCAGGATCGCCCGAAGGGTGGGGCTGGGCAGGTTCAGTGCCAACCTTTCATACGATGTGAAAGTAAACTCCAGAGAATTTGGAAGCTTGAGGAAAGGGGAAGCTTTAATAAAATTGTTACAGAGCACAAGTTAGGTTAAGGATAATTTCTTAAGACTAAGAAAGTACAAACCATCAACAGTAATAGGCTTGGTTGGGAGAGCATTGCTCAGTGGTAGTTTGTGCCTAACAAAGGCCATGCTTGGATTCTGGGTGGGGTTGGGGGGGATAGGTTTAGCCACATCAGATAAAAACTGTTGAGATGACAGAAGACATCATAGGCCAGGATTTAAAACAACAGTGCAAGACTAGGAGAAGGCATTTGCAATGTATATACAAAAGTGGCATCCAGAATGTACAAGTGACTTTCATAAATCAGTATACAAGATAGGCTGTCAAAAAATGGGTAAAGGCGATTAAATGTGTGTTCCCCTCATATTATGCTAATAAACACTTAAAGACATGCACAACCACAGTAGGAATGTGGAAATGCAAATTAAAACTGTCACATCAATTAGCTTTGCAAAAATTAAAAACTGACAGAGAGCAAGTTCTATAACTTTTTTTTGAGCCAGGGTTTCACTATGCAGTTCAAGGTAACCTTGAACTCACTTTCAAGCTCAGGCTGGCCTCAACCTCACACCGATCCTCCTGCCTCAGCCTCCCCAGGGCTGGGATGATTATAGGCATGTACCATGCCCAGCAGCTAATTCTGTAACTTTTTAAAAGCAATTTTGTGGTTTTTACTAGAATTAAAAATGTACTACCCAAACAACATACCAATTACAGAGCTAGATTTATTTCCAGAGAAATTTTTATATATGAACATAAGGAGATTTGTATAAAACAGAAATTTTGTGGTAAGTGAAAATTAGAAACAACCTGAATTTATCCACTTCCTTACATCTTTCAAGGAAGGACAGAAATACCCTTATAGAATAGTTAAGACAATTAAAAGATCATGTGTGATACACCCAGTACAACAACTGCTGTCCAGAAACACCTGGCTGTTTTCATTCATTTCTTATTTTGATCATCTGTGGTGTATATAGTACGGAAGTGGTGATAATTCTGAAGTTAGGAACTTCTTGATTTATTTATTGTTTTAAAATGAAAAAATAACAGAGCCAACTTCGTGGCAAATGTAGGCAACAATAATTAAAAAAGAAACGTACAACCATTATTAAGATATGGAGGCAATTACTCTAGAGAGTTGCTTTGGCGTGAAGCCAGTCAAAGATGAGCTTGTTTGTCCACAGCTGCTCCTTGTCAGCAGTAAAATCTGTTTCCGAAGTGACTGAAGAGTCAGAGATGGATTGGTAAGTGCAGTGGTGGCTCATCTTAGAAGCCATAGCAATGAGGCAGTGTTCTAGGTGCCTCATTTTAATCAGTCAAGGAGTTAAAATGCTATATCCAAATCTAAACCTAGAAATAAAATTCCTAGAGAGGAAAAGACAACCTATCATGAGTGCAACTTACAGAGGAGATCTAGAGTCGTAAATTGCTTAATGGAAAAGAAGAGAAATTCATGTACACACCACAACCAAAGACCAACTTAGACCCATTGGAACAATGTGGCAGGGGAAAATTTCTTAGCACGGCCTGGCCTGGACAAAAGGAATTAGTTATGTCATAGAAATATGGTATTGCGGGTAGTAGTTCTGCCACAGTCTGGAAAGTTCACCAAGTAGTGAGGAGTCTTTCACTGGAGTTTTTCTAGGAGAGCAAGTAAATTTCTATCACAATTACTACAGAACACAGGTATTTTCAGCTTTGGATAGAAAGTTAAATTAGGTGTCTCTGACTCTGATATTATGAAAACAGATAAACTGCTTCTGTATCCAGCTGAGGTTTTTAAAAAATCATTCCTCTCTGAGCTCATTTCTAACAAAACCCCTCAAACACACAGAGCTGGCTCTTATGTCTTCTAGAGCTGTGTGATTGACAGTTGATCTGCACAATAAATTTTGTTTATATTTCCAGTTATTTTTCATAAACCATGGAGGAGGTGTAAATTCCAAAACTTACAAGGTATTATTTTACCTAAAGGTATAAATCTCTTGTTGGTTAAAAGACACAAAATTTCAGCTAGGAAGAATAAGTTCAAGACATGTATTGTACCTCATGGTTATTATAATTAATAGCAGTATAATTGAAAATTGCTAAGAGAATAGATTTTAAGTGTTCTTACCACATAAAGAGGTTGCAACATATGTTAATTAGCTCAATTCACTCCACAGGCTCTAATATTTTAAAACACATTGCACACTATTAACATATGCAAGTTGCATTTATCAACTAGAAATGGGTTGAAATCTATATCTCTTTGATAATGAATTTCTTAGATACAATATTAATATTCCACATAGTTAAAGTTCATATGAAGAAATCAGACTACCATCTGTAGACAAAGCTAGAGGACCCTTGACCCAAGTTGAAAGGCCAAAGACAAATTCCCCCTGATAGAGCCCAGCAGGATCCCAAAAGATGCCCTGCGTGGTGCTGCTGGCTGGTCTCCACAGCCCAGCCCAGCCTGACCTTTCTGCCAGCCCTGTTCCTGGCTGCAGGAGCTACTTAACATTTCCAGCCCCTGGGCTGTTTTAAAGCTCTGCAAACTTTCTCCTTTATAGTCTAAAACCAAACAACCTAATGTAACATCTTTGTTAATTTTCTCCCTAATGATCTAAAGCCAATACACATTTATTTTTTTGTAATCAAACCAGGAAACTTAAGTCTTTGCTAGAACCACTGATGGGGCTGAGGTCACTAGCAATGTGGAAGCCTTGCTGTCACGAGTGTAAACACCCGGGAAGGCTGTCGCAGGCCCACGGTCCTGACAGCACAGCTGCTGCGGGGACACTGGGGAGGGCCTCTCCCTCCTCCCCGCTGCTCATTAGAGTGTCTGAATTCACCATTTCTCTTCCACAGGTTGACAGGGAAAAAAACATGAATCTTTCATGGCCACATTAACTATAGTCGTTAACATTCTCTGTAATGAAACAGTTCTAGAAAGCTCTGTCTGTAAAGAAATCAAGTAAGTTTTGAGAATTAAAAGGCTGAACAAAGTGAAGACTTCTACCAAGAATAAATTCTAAAAATCATAAAATCGTGACAGCAGTAGTGAGTGCACTTTTGTGTATAGAGATGAGTTTTTAACACAAGGGAACAGATTGGAGCACATACTTTTTAATGAAAAGTTGGCAATGTTCTCTTAAATTATTTATATGACTGAATGGCTGTTTTCTAATTACATTGTTTTATGATACAATTATAATTATTTCAAATAGGCAATTATTTTTAAACCTTCTCTTATGAGTTGTAATGCAAATAAACATTTTAAAAAAGACCTTACTGGCATGCAGTTAAACTAAGAAGTCACTGAATGCAATACCTAAGTAATCTAACTTACCAAACAAAAGTGTTTAAAAGGCTGCAGATTTCAGTCTCACTGATTTTGGTTCTGTCTGTCTGGTTCATTTCCAGATTACACATCAGTCCTGTGTACTTGAGACACTGTGTGTTAAGCTAAAGCTATATTCATTTGGTTATTGTTAGCCTGGGTGTGGTGGCACATGTCTGTAATCCCAGCATTTGGGAGGCTGAAGCAGGAAGATCGCCATAAGTTTGAGGCCAGCCTGGGCTACATAGTGAGTTAAAGGCCAGCCTACATGGTGAGACCTTGTCTCAAAATACATAATTTGGTTATTATGTGTTTAATATTATTTCAAGTAGCTGAAGTTTTTATATAGGGAAATAATGGGATAGCCGTAGGATTAGCAGCAAAGATAAAAAGTGGTGATCAGGGATTTGAGTTTGAAGCTGCTTTCAGAAAATACAAATTTCCCTTCCTGAAGAATAGTGACAGAGGGTAGTGGTTCCTGGAAGTTATGGGAAGATACAGAAAACTACACCCCCATTGCCCTGTGCGGTTCCACTATCACTGCCTGACTGTAAAGCAGGTACTTGATACCTCTTCTGTCGCCATGCAGTTTTGTCTTTATCTGTCAGCCTGATGTTTTGTGGACTCAGTTGGCTGATAGAATGCTGATGAATGAATTAAGGTGAATTAAGATAATATCCTAGGAGATGATTAAAATAACATGAAATTTGTAACTAGGCATGGTGGTGCCTGCATTCTGGGAGGATGAGACAGGAGGATTGTGAGTTTGAGCCCAACCTGGACAACTGAGCAATTTAGCAGGACCGCTCCGAAAATAGCAATTTTAAAAGATCTGGGCACATAGCTCAATGTAAAGGACTTGGGTTCTGTCACCACTACCCCACAATGAAATCTGAGTATCTAAAATTAGTTTGCAATACTACAGCCATTACAGGAGCCAAGTGAAACATCCTTCCCAATCTTTGCACACATAGCTCAGGCTGTGTTTTGCATTTCGATGACTTGTTTTTCTTACAGCAACTGTGAACACTACCCAGTTTGATTTGACATTATCTGGATTAAAATGCTAATTTAGAGGTATGAATCTTCATTGCCTCCAAGCAAAGACTTTTTGCAGTGAAGGGCAGACCAGTTGTCATGTTAGTGATAAGATACTTCCAAACAAAAAAGCGTTTGGTAAGTATTTTACTCAGCAGAGACAGAATCTGGGTTACTCAAATTCCTGTACTGGTGGCCTTATAGTTTCAAAGGAAGACAATAGAAAGCAGTCTACCCATGTAGTCTCTCACTTAGTAATAGCAGGAAAAGAATACATGTTTTAGGGCCAGGGATTTAGCTCAGCAGCATAAGAAATAATTACGTGTTTTGACTTTGCTATATATAAGTTGAAATTCTATGGCTATTTTAAGCTATGTAACAATATGTAGAAATAATTTACATGTGACCATCATTTTAAAAATTAGGAATTAAAAAATTAGGGATTAAATCTGGCCCATATTTTCCCAAGACACCATGAAAAGCTTTGCTTTGTTTTCTTATTCAGGCCACGATTTGCACATGCAGAGAAGCCAACCTGCCTCCCCTCTGGTCAGCACTTGATAACCAGAGCACACACAGACAGAACCTCCTTTCATTGCTGCTGCTCTTTGCGAAAGAGCTTTATTCTTCCCCATGTACCCAAATTCAGAAACTGCTACAGCTCCAAATTGTCTTGGGTACAGATATCTGGCTTTGGATTAAATCTCCAAGGAGTTTTATATTCACTCCCACTTCCTGTGGAAGTACAAATTGTAATAATCATTGCAAATACCTTGAATTGCAAGCTTAGCAGCATTGTTAGCTTTTTCTTCTCCTCACATATTCAGTATTAAATCATAGAGTAATTTTATTTTCTGATTGTAAAATTGAAGATTTTTGGGTTCTTGGTTTCATTTAGCAGACTGTATGTTACTCCATTGAAATTAAGGAAAATTATTTAATATCTTTTAATGAGACCACAGTGTTATGAGATAAATATGTGTGTTTGGGTTTTATTTCCATATTATTGGAAAAAAGGCCATAAGTTGCAAAATGACTAAAAAGAAACTAATTTTATTCCTTTCTAACAATATGAATTTAACAAAATATAGGTTTTGTTAAACTTGGTAAATTCCTATGTAACCAGTGAACTAATTCAAAAATCATTTAAATCTTATAAATATATCTTACTTAAATTTTAAAAAAATTTTATTGGTACATGTTTGCAGTACATAATGATTGTATTTATTATAGAGCATTGGTAAGTGCACATACCACAGCTCAATTCTTTTTTTCTCTTCCCTCCCCCCTTTTTCTGCCAATATGAGATTCATTTATCTTCTAAGTACTTAGAAAGTTCATAATCATATGTACACATTAACAACCAGACTAACAGGCCATAAAACATATAAAATGCATTAAGACAGTTATACTGAATCAAGGTATGCTTTTAGGTACACTGTCATTGCTGGATTACAATAACTTTTTCTCTTTTTTCCTGTTTTTTTTATTTTGCACTTTATTAATATATTGAATTTCTCGTTTAGAGGAACCATGCAATTTTTAAATTTGTGTCTAATTTACTTCTCTTAAGATTATGGTCACAAGGTACATCCATTTTCCTACAAATGACTCAAATTGATCTTTTATGGCAGAGTAAGTACTTCACTGTGTATAAATACCACATCTTCTTTCTCCATTCATCTGTTGATGGACATACAAGCAGCTTCCAAAATGGAGCTATTATGAATTGTGGTGCTATAAGCATGGTATGCATGTATCAGTATAATACAATGTCTTTAACTGTTTCGGGAAGATTAACTAGAAGTGGAATTACTGGGTCAAATGGAACCTCAGTCTCAGTTTATTAAGAAATCTCAAGCCCGGGATTTAGCTCAGTGACATAAGCACCTACCTGGCAAGCACAAGGTCATGAGTTTGATCTCTGGTACAAAAAAGAATCTCCCTAGTGGTTGTACCATTTTACACACCTTCCCAACAATAAATAGGAGTTCCTTTTCCCCTCAGCCTCTTTAGCATTTGTTATTGTTTGACACCTTAATGATGGTCATTCTTTCAGGAGTGAGATACAATCTCAGTGTTGTTTTAATTTGCATTTCTTGAATGGCCAGTGATGTTGGAATACATCTTTTTATGTAATGACATTTGTACTCCTTCGTCTCAGAAGTCTCTGTTCATTTTAGATGCCCATTTTTTGACCAGGTCTTTAAATGTGAGAGACTTAAATTTTTTTAAAGTTTTAAAAATATATTTTAGATATTGGTCCTTTGAGGAATAGCTGGCAAAAATTTCCTCCCATTCTGTATGCTGTCTGTTTACTCTGTTGGTTGTTTCCTTTGCTGTGCCAGTTTTTAATTTGCTGTGACATATTTTATTGATTCTTGGTATTTATTTTTTATGCAACCAGGTTTCTGTTGAGAAAATTTTGTCTACACCAATGTCTTCAAAGTTTTACCTATTCAGTTTTCTAGCAAATTGTTTTAATACTTACATCTTTAATCCATTTTGATTTTATTTTAATAGGTAGTGAGAGAGATAAGTCTAGGGTCCATCTTTAGCTTGTGGAAAAATAGTTTTCCTAGCACTATTTATTAAAGAGGCTCCCTATCCTCCAGTGAAATTATTTGGGTCCTTTGTCAAAGATAAGATAGCTGAATGTGCCTGGAGTTATTTCTGCATCTTCTGTTCTGTTCTGTTGATCCATAATCTGTTTTTTGGTCAATGTCATGCTTTTTTTTTTTGTTTTGTTTTTTCTTTTCTTTTATATCCTTTTTTTTTAATAACCATAGCCTTATAGTATATTTTGAAGCCCATGACTGCGATTCTCTCTGCCTTGCCCTTGTTGCCCAGAATTGCTTTTACTCTCCTAGTTCTGGTTCCGTATGAATTTTAGGATCCCTTTCTCTAGTTCTGTGAGGAATGCTACTGGCATTTTGATTGAGACTGCACTAAATCTGTGTGACCATTTTGACTGTATTCATTCTGCCTATTCAGGAAATGGGATATCCTGCCATTTTCTGGTATCTTTTGATTTTCGTTTTCAGAGTACTACAGTTTCACTATACAGGTCTTTCCTATACAGGTCTTGGTTATAGTTTAGTTCCTGAGTTTTTCGTTTTTCTTAATGCTATTATGAAAGGTGTTGTTTCCCTAATTTCTCTCTTGATGTTTGTTACTCGTGTACAGGAATGATACTGATTTTTGTGTGTTGACTTTGTATCCTGCTGTGCTACTGAGTTTGATTATTCTAGGGGTCTTTTGGTGCTTTTGGAGTCTTCTGTGTAGAGAATTGTGTCATTTGCAAATAATGATAATTTAACTTCTTCCTTTCCTACCCATGTCTCTTTTGTTGCTTCCTCTTTTCTAATTGCTTTGGCTAATGTTTCAAGAACCATATTGAACAGGAATGTTATTAGTGGACATCCTTGTCTTGTTTCTGATTTTAGAAGAAGTCTTTCAGCTTCTCTCCATATAGTATGATGCTGGTTGTTGATTTGTCATAGATGAGTTTCATCAAATTGAGATGAAGACCTTCTATACTTATTTTTTTCAGCATATGGGAAAATCATGAGTGGACATTGGATTTTGTCAAAAGCTTTTTCTGTACCTACTGAGATGATCCTATGATTTTTGTTCTTCTGTATATGGTATATTACACTTTTTTTTAGAAATTGGTGTTTTATTTTTCATCAACCTCATTTCCATTTTGCTTATGTGTCAACAGAACAGCTCAAAACCACCCAGTGATGGTTCCTACCCACTCAATGGCCTGCCCAGTGGGGACTGAAGACCACTTTTCAGTGCCTGGCTGAGTGCTTCAGTCTGTGGCAGGGAACTGTGAATGGGCATCGAGGGCATCTGCACACCTTCAGACCACTCTGCAACCTAAAGCTGGTAGCAGGGTACTCAGGATCTGGTACAGTCCATTTGCCATGAAATTCCTCCTTTGTCATGGCCTTTTCAGCAGCAGCCTGATTTTCCTTTTACTCTCTTCAGGATACCTGTAGAAGTAAAGATCAGGCCTGACTTCCCATGAGTGTTCATGGGAGATGATGCTATGCATACGCAGAACTTTCCAGGCCAGCATCCAAATTGTGTATTACATTTATTGGTTTGCATATTTTGAACCATCTCTGCATCCCTGGAATGAATCCTACTTGGTTATAGTGTATGATCTTTTTGATGATTTGCCACATTTTATTGCCAGTATCTTGAGGATTTTCCCATCTATATTCATTAAAGAGATTGGCCTCTAATTCTATTTTATGGTTGGATCCTTTTCTGGTTTTAAAATCGGTGTAATTTCTATTTCTAGGAATGCTTCTTTTTTACTATCATTAAAGAGTTTGAGTAGTATTGGCATTAAATCTTTTCCAAAGTTCTTATAGAATTTGCAGTGAATTTGTTGAGACCTGGGCTTTTCTTAGGTGATACTTTTTTATTACCTCTTCAATTTCATTGATATTGGATTATTCAAGATTTTTATATCTTTTTGGTTCAGCTTTGGTGTAGTTCATATGTATCTAGGAAATTTTCCATTTCTTCTGAATTTTCCATTTTATTAGTGTAGTTTCTTAAAGTAGTTATAGATGATCTTCTGGATTTCAGCAGAAGCCATTGTGATTTTTATCTTTTTCATTTCTAATTGCATGGATTTCAGTCTTTTCTTTCCTTATTTTGCTAATATTGGCTAAGGTTTTATTTATTTTATTTAATCTGTCAAAGATTCATCTCTTCATTGATTCTTTGTGTGTTTTGTCTCAATTTCATTAATTTCTGCTCTGATCTTTATCATTTCCTTCCTCATACTACTTTTTTATTTTAAAGTGGATAAAACCAAGGAAAATAAAACAGAATAAAACTAATTGAAACAAACCAGTGTAACCTACCAGGACTCCAAAAGCATTTTGAAATCAACAATAGTTACCTTAATGCCTTTTGTTTTCTTCAAAATAGCTGCAGATACCTTCAGACATAGTAAAAGTCAAACAACAGAATAGAATAGAAACAATAAAAACAAAACAATGAATGTAATAATTCAAGACAAGACAATAGTAAACCCAAAACAGCTACATAATATATCCTGTCGTCAGGGGTTATGAGAACAATTAGAATCAGGACACAGAATTTATATTATTATTCTATGATGGCTACCCATAGTTAACACAAGAAAGTGAAGGAAATCTATGCACAACACTAAAGACATAGAGTATTCAGCAAAGGGCCTGGATTCCACAGCAGTATCCTGCATGAGTCTAGATGAAAACCTAGAACCCATGACAGTGCCTCCCGCAAGTCCAACTGGAGGTCTAGAGCCCATGAGAAGGTCTCGCACCAGTCTGTTTTGCTAGGAAAGCCCAAAGGTCGGTGATGAAAGCTAGAAAGTCTATGCTAGCGGGGTAAAGGAGCTGTGCTGGCTGGTAGGTTGAGGATTCTACACTGGAGCCAAGAAGTCACACTCAAATAAGAACCAGGGATGCCCTAAAAAGCACCACAGCCATCCTCAGCGACACTGAGGTCCCGAGCTCTTGCGATGATAAGAACAGTCCAGTACATGCCAGGAAGCCAACGTGACGAGTTTGTACTGGAGATTAAGTGGCACACATCTTCCCCTCCAGAACCAGGAAGCGATGCTCGACTAAGGACCAGAGCTCCTCCAAAGTGAGCCACAGCCACTCTCACCAACAAGGTCCCAAGCTCCTCCGATGACAATGGTCAAACTCACACTGGGGAAGCTGGTCATGACAAGCTCCTCCAGGATAACCAGCAGCTCAAATAGCAACACTTGGAGAAACCCACAATGCCTAGCTTCTTCTCCACGTCTCTATTCATGCTGGCAACTTTCCTCAGGTGGAACATCTACACTCAGCACTATGCTGATTGAATTCAGATGGTGTTAAGTTGACCACCATTTTTTAATCCGTAACAGTTACCATAATATATCCTGCTATCTTTGAAATAGCTGCTCATGCCATCAGATATAACAAAATCAAACAAAATGAGAGGAAAAAACCCACCTGAACCGAACAAAACAATGAAAACAATATAAGACTTTGAAACAAGATAATAGGGAATCAACAATGACTACCACCATCAGAAGGAGATCCCCCTAGATGTCACACTGCATACTGCTATGCTCGGAAGACAAGATCAGACCACTGGCCCTCCCTGCAAGGTCAGTGAAATACCAAAACACCGCAAACATCAAATTACATTTCACCTCAATAGCTGTCATCACAGCCAGTGTTTCTACACAGGCTGGCCAGCCCCTATGCCAGCCCCTATGCTGGAAGGAGCTAGGGTTTGGCTGTCCCCCTGCCAGTGGTGGCCTGTGCATGGCCTCTCCTACTAGTTTTGAGTTGTTTTGTTCTTGTTTTTCTTGAATTGCATCATTAAGTTATTTATTTGCACTCAATCTATTTTCCCGATGTGGGTATTCACTACTATAAATTTCCCTCTTAGGACTACTTTCGTTGTGTCCTATACATTGTGGTATATCATATTGCCATTAACATTTGAGTTTAAGAATTGTTCAATTTCTTCTTTAGTTTCATTTGTGAAAAGATAACAGAGGAGAGGGCTTCTGTTCAATTAGTGTGGGAGAGTGGTTTATACTCTTCTGTCCTTTGATGCTCCTTGGATTGGCTTTGAGGAGTTGGGAGTTTGGAAAGGCATTTTGTTGCCTTGTCTTCTCACATTTCTGTTGTTTGTTTTGTGCTGAGGTTTATAGATGCTTATAATCTAAAGACTTGCTAGTATAGTGGTCTCTTTAGTTGTTTTTCAGTGATGTATTTTGAGTGTAGCTAACTATAGTCCTTTGCCACAGCCCCAGTACCTGACTGCCCTGGTTAATGTGGGAGGGATAAATGCAGTGTAGTTAGCCCAATACCCAGTAACCAAGTTCTCTGGAGAATGTACTCTAGTACTGATAATTTCACAGAGGTAATTTTGAGTGTTGGCTTCTAGAAAAATAGCAGCAATTATGTGCCCCTGTTAATATCAAGCAAATCAGCTACAGTATTATTGCTGAGGACAAATAGGTATTAACATACCACAAGAACCAATTATGTACCACGCTTAATCCTAGAGAAGAGATCCATAGTTCTGGTGTAAACATTGAGGCAACCCAGGTATTGACTTACAGCTCATGTGTACTAAATGCCACAGGTCTGTCTCTACCAACAGTACAAAAGAATTCAACAGTAATTTTACAGAGTTAACTATCAAAAGGCTACCAAAGCTTTATGATTGTGCTATTAAAAGATACAGAGTTTGGGGCTGGGGGAATGCAAGAGGAAAACTGAAACCTTAAACTCTTTAATAGGAGAAAGAGGAGAGGTAAAAAGAATCTTATTAGAGAGCTAAAAGGATGTTTAAAGCAAAGAGAAAAAAATTGGAGAAATAACGTAAAAAGAAAAAAAATACAATTATTGAGAGTAAAATGAAGAGAAAAAAGGAAAGGGAAAATTAAAATGGAGAAGATGAAAAAGAGATAAGAAAAATATAAGAAAAAGAAAAAAAATAAAGATAAGCAAGGAAAGACAGGCAAAAATTCCCAAGCCCCAGTGAACTGGTAAAGAAAAGAGGATAGGAAAGGAAAGAAAGAAAAACAGAAACACAAGAAAACTAAAACGTGCACCAGAAAACAAGACCAAAACAAGAGAGAACTTCCTCTGTGATTTTTAAGTACGTGGTTTTCTTTGGGGATCCACAGTTTGGGGCAGGTGTCATGAGGTGCCTCCTCCTGCTGTGGATAAAGAGGCCAGTCTGACCCCAGTCCCAGGCTGCAGGCAGGCGCCTGGCAGGCAGCCATGAGGGAGGCACCAGTGCCGTGGCTTTCTTTTTTTTTCTTTTTTCTTTTTTTTTTTTGGTACCGGGGATGAAACTCACAACCTCGCACTTGCCAGGCACTTGCCAGGCAGACGCTTAGGCCACTGAGCTAAATCTCCAGCCCAATGCTGTGGCTTTCAAACCAGGAGTGATTTAGTCTGGCCTTGGAGGTGGGGCACATGTCCTTTTGTTTAAACCCCACAGCAGGTCTCTGGCCAGTCTGACAAAGCTCTCTGACCACGGCTGTCCCCCATGGCCGTCCCTCAGCCAGTCACTGGGGATGTAACCCTGGGATCCTGAACTGAATGTGCCCGCGCACGGCTGCTGGGATCTCGGGCTCAGTCAGTCAACTGCTCCCTGCTATGGCTTCTGAGCAAACACTGTCTCCTGGTGTGTGGTGAGTGCTTGCACTGGCGTCACTCACCAGCTGCTGCAGGTCGCAGTGTCCGCCAGTCCAGTCCACCACTGTGTTTCTCCCTGAAGCCCTGCACAGTCCCTGCTTTCTCTTTGTCTCCATAGATTTGGTCTTCCTGTCCTGCAGGCCACAAACCAGGAACTGATTGTCCTTTCCCTTTTCTACATTGTGTTCTCAGTCTCTTAAGTTCCTGGTTCCCAGGGATCTACTGTCCTTTCCTCCAGCCCCTTCCCCAAGTTGTTATTTTTTAGTGTCTGGATTCTGAATCTTAGAGAGGCTGAGATCCTGCTGCTTACCACTCTGCCATTTTCCTGGAAGTCTGTGAATTTAAGTGTTTAAAATTTGGTTTTGAGATTGAACAAATAAGGTATATCCTAGATAACCAAGCATTATTCTGTATCCCCAGAATACTCAACTCATGGTCCTTTGTATATATAGTTTTTGTTTCACCAATTCTTACCCAGCCTTTCATAATTTCCCTGCACTATTCTATACTCTCAACCTACATACATACGCAGATCATGCTTTTCCATTCTTCTGGGGTTGTCCATGAGGAATTCTGGTCTGTTATCCCCTGACATCTGTGGGGACAGTCTTCTCCTGCTCAGATACCCTTTACTTGGAACACCCAGCTGAATGTCCAGCCCTACATCTGCACACTGGCTGTTGCCTGCTGAGTGCTGCTGCATGGCGGTACTGTTCCCCTGCCAAGTGACCCAGACTCAGCTAATTACTGATGCTTTTTTAGCTAGACACCACTTTGGATACAGGTGACCCTGCTGGAACCAGACTCAGGGCAGTGTTCTGTGAAAAAGTTGGGAACACTTCACTCTTTTCTGTTTCATGTTAGATTGCACAACACTCCTCTCTTGCAAACCCAGTGTCTTTGTAAATGTAAGTACATTCTGTTCTTTTGAGTATCTCCTGTTCTTTGTCACTGCCTTCTCTCTGCCTGAGGCCTCCAGGGACTGAGCCCTGAGGAATCCCAAGCAGTAAATTCTACTGTACTTAATATCTATCCTGTCCTGTCTTGTACGTTGTTACTGAGACAGCCCTGTCAGCATCTCCAGAGGACAAGCTCTTTCTGGGGCATCACTCAGATTGTGCTGCAGAGTGGACGGTCCGCCAGTTTGCAGAAAATTTTGAGGCCAAGAGATAAGCCAGTGGCTCCACTGTACCTTATAGAGCAAATGACTGCAGCAGAATTAGAACTTTTGAACATTGATATTACCTCTTTAAAATCTGTAATAAAAAGATTTGGGGAGGTGGGGGTATAGCTCAGTGGTTGAGCACTTACTGGCGTTTGAGGCTCTTGGTTCAATCCCTAGCACCCTCAAAAATGTGTTGTTGTTGTTGTTGTTGTTCAGAGTTTTATTAGTTGGTTTTCACTGAGGCATGGTCTCTTCATATTTTTATATCACTTTTGTTTCAATAGCTCTCCAATTTAGAAATACAGTGATGCTTTGCCAGAGTGTTTCTGTTGTCTGTTCTCTTTCAACTCCCCATCACTCTTTACTTGCCAGATACATGTATAAATCCTCAATCCTGATCATCCTCCGAACCCATCAAAGAAGAGTGTTGTCATAGGAAAGAGTGTTCACCCTGTTCCTGGAGTGATTCTGGCAAATTTGCTCATTCCTTCACGCTGGCATCCCACGAGTGTGTGCCAGGCATAGGGGTTTTGACTGGCTTGGAGGAAGGTGAATCTGCGGGGAAACCAAAACGCAACCAGGAGGTGCCCAGGCAGAAGCAAGAGCATTGTGGTGGCACCAAGTGTGTAAACCATCAAGGACACCAGCGGAGCTGGCTGTGCCTGGAGCCGAAGGGGTGTGTGGGATCCAGAAGATGAGGCTGAGGAAAGCAGACAGAGCTCTTTGGCTTCTGACCCGGGAACCAGAAGAATTATGACAGATACTTGGTTGTCTGAAAGTCTTCAGAGTTTGTGTCAAATTCTTCTTTATGTCTAGTTCCTCCTGTAATGTCTAGTTGGATGCCAAGGACTCAAGGTCAAGATGCATCATGGTGTGTTTGGATTGCTCCATGCAGTTGCTGAGCAGATGCCCTTGCCTCTGCTGAAATCTGCATGGCGTTGTTCAGATGGGTTGAACGTATGGATAACAACAGGAGCACCTGGGATGACACAAATAGTGAGGTCATTAGTGAACTAGCTGTATTGGGGGGCTTTGCTTTTTTCTGTAATTTTAAGTCCTGCTGTACTGTTAACACAATGGTAATCAAGCCAAAACCCAGGACACACTACTGCATAAGCACCAAGGGAAGCCCCTCGTGGGTGTGGTCGATTGAAGAAAAACTTTCCGTCACCCGTCACTGTGGGAGTGGAGTCATTGTTCACCCAGACATCTTTGTTCTTCGAGAGTGTTAGCAGTGAGGCAGAGAGGGCACAAGAAAGAATTGAAGGAGCCTCTTGGGCCCTCCTCTACGCATCTTGGAAAGATGGTAGGGAGTTACTAGCACCTGCGTTTATCTTTTGAAGACAGTTGCATTTTGGTATCATACACTATGTAATGTGAGACTCAAGATTTAAGCAAATGCCTAGAGATGGGACTGATTGCTAATTTGTTCATATCAGTATAGAATAATAAAATGTTTGATGTGAAACTTACATCAGGTACTCAAGAAATACAAACTGTAAGGTTATACTTCAAAGCCATTTCATGAGTGTATTATCCTTTTTCTCTCACTATATTTCAGGTGGTTGAGAAGGAACCACCAGCTAAAAACTGGGGCTTTCTTAAGATTCATGAAGGAAATTTTACAACTTTCCTCTGAGAATTCCACTAAGAATTTTCCCTTGGTTATAATATCTTAATTACAGAATTAATGTGTTGGTAATGATTTGTTGTTAATAACTAAAACAGTGCAGACACGCATGGGGCAATCATTGGTTTCTCCCTGTCCCTTCTGCCCCGGCCCTCACCCCTTCTTGTCCCCCAGGGTGATTAGTACTAATTGAATCAAATTTCCCCATAAGGTCAACATTGATCCTGACCATTGAATTCGACTTGGTTCTTGGCCAATTCAGTTTGCAACCAGAATCCTGGAAAGAGTTAAGTTCATAAACCAAGGCACTACTACGTTTAGGGCTTTGGGCTAGTCTGGTCAGGGCACAAAGGAAGGAAGAAATGAAAAATTCAATACGGATACAAATGTTAAATTGCATTGTAGTTTAAATAATCATGGAGATATGGTATAATGAAGCTTGGATTTTAAAATCCTTAACATGGAAAAACCTGGTATTGTTTGTGAGCAAGGCCCAACTGATATAGTATGTAAATGCAGTTGTATGATAGTTTAACAGAAATATAAGGTTCTGATCAAGACTAGTGAAAGACTCTCAATACTCTCCCCTGGTAGACCACTTTCTGCATATTGTAATCAGATATAGAAAATATAAGGAAAAATAAAACGAAACCAGTGATTTCATTTCCATTTGGAGCAATATAGATACATATGAATTTGCTTGGCCCACTAACTCCTATATAGCTTGAAATGTAGTAAGTATATAACAAGTTTGAATTGTAGAACGTGTCATAAAGTTAGATCTGTAGAAAGTAAACAGAAAGTTGGTATTTTTAAAATAAAGACATATCCAAAGAAATCAAAGCCAGACATAGTAGCTAGTATCTCAGCTACTACAGAGGCTGATACAGGATTGAGAGTTCAAGGTCAGCCTAGGCAGCTTAGCAAGACCCTGTTTCAGAAAATCAAAAGAAGTGTGGGGATATAGCTCAGCAGTAGAGCACTTGCCTGCATTCCCCAGGCCCACAGCTCAATCCCCAGCACTGTGATTGTGATCCACACAAGTTTCAAGATCATTGTCTGAGCATCGCTACCCAGTGTGGTCTGTACACTGGCATCATGTGGAGCATGTCAGAAATACAGAAGCTCAGCCCTTAGCCAGACTAGTGAGAGCTGCACTTTAACAGGATCCCCAGGTAGTTTGTGTGAATTAATTCTGGGTGCTCAGCGACATTCAGACAGAGTTTTAAGCCTGTAAAGATGGTGTCTCGACTTTTTATTTCTTCTTGAGGATATAAATGTTACAGTGCTCGTGGTAAAGTAATAAGGAAAATGAAGGAGCATGTGAAAGTGATAGCCTATTGGACTGCTGTATTGTTCTTTTAAGCATTTCTCTCATTCCTTCATTTTTATTTATTTTCAGCATAGATTGGAATGATTGAATAGATAATCCTAGGATGACTAAATAGCTAAATGTTTTAAGGTACAGAAAAAAGATCAATAAGATCCTATAATACTTCACAGATTTATAAAAGGCCCAGTGGAATTAAGTTAATGACAAGACAGGATATGTAATTCCTCTTACAAATATATAAGCTCTCCTCTTGCCTTTCTGTTCTGCTTCCCTTCCTCCTTTCTCCCTCTTCCTTATTCCTTGCTGTGCAGTATTTCCCTTTTTGTACTCCTTTTTTCTTACATTCACTTTTGTCTCCTTCCCTAGCTCTCTTCTCTTTCCCTACCTCCCCACCAGTAAAGAAATAATAAAGATGTGCACATGTGCATTTGTGCACATGCCAATTTTTTCTTTGCTTTTTGAAGAAACATTTTTAAAATTTTTTAAAAATTCACTGGGTCCAATTGATCCTGATGATAAGCAATGTTACGAGTGTTAAGAATCTTTCAAAATATATTAGAAACCAGTTCACATACATTGGTACCTCAGTTCACAAATGCTTTGTTTGCAGACAGTTTGCCTTACAAACAAAAGTGTTTGCAAGCTTCTGTTTTTATTTGCAAATTCTACATTGGCTGATAAATACTTCAGCCGTTATTCCCACACAAACACAAACGTGGCCATGTTTTCTAAAATTGTGGAACAAAATAAGTTTGTGAACTGAGGTATTTATGAAAATAAAACAAGGTATGTAAAGTGATATAAGTATCATGTGAGTAGTGAATATTGTGAGGTTCAGGAGAGCTTCATTAATTCAGTAAATATTCAGTGCCTGTTAGGGACCAAGCCTTGCTCTTGTATTTTAGTGAGGAACCCAGACCCTAAACACATTAGCAGATCTCAGCACTGTAGGGGAGCAGAGCAGGTCAGGGCTGGCAGGGGATTTCATAGCGCGGGCCGGGCCCCTCCAAGCAGATGCTGTCCTCCTTCACAGCGAGGCCTGGGAGCTGACCAGGAAGGCAGGCAGGAGGTGCTGTGTGACCTTACTCTGAGGTGAGACAGCCACAGGGGAGTGGAGCGTGAGAAACACAACTGTAGTCATGGAAGCCCTGTGTCTCCTTAACTGAATGGAATTCTCTTGCAGACTCAGCATTCCTCAGGATGCAGTAAAGTCAGTCTCTCCTGTTGTGCACTTAGTACAGAGACCGAGACCTTCCTTTGCTGCCCAGGCTCTGAGACCTCTCCATCCAATGGTATAAAAACATTGATTACTTGGTACTGAGTTCAGGTTTCATGTAACAGCACTGCTTTTGAACCTGCAGCCTCAGTTTCCACATCTATAAGTTAGGGAAAAATACCCAGTTTGCAAGGCTGTTGTGGGAACAGTAGATGGTATGCATGAAATTTCCAGAATATAGTGTTTGATAATCAGTAGCCAGTGTTACTTGCCATATGGCTAGCTCATGTCTATCTTAAGATATGGTAACCAAATATAAATATTCCTCAGATGACTTCAGCCCTAGGAAATCATTCTGTAAGACACAGAACAGTTTCGGGTTCACATGCCTGACTAAGGACTCCCTACCCACTGCCTACCTTGAACTTTCCAGAGGACAGTAGTGGGAAGGTGAAGTTGAGTAGGTAGGCCCTGAAAGGCAGTTTTTGGGTACCAGTGTAAAACATGAATAAATACAGTGTGTGAAGTCAGCCAGATGACAGCAAAAGAGTCGTGTATTTTTGTATGTTCGCTTTCATCCAGCATCTAAACCGTCTCATTTCATTCATGTACATGCTTAGTTTCTTCAGGTACATGAGAAACAGAGAGCAAACCTCTAAGAGTTCTCCAAAAGAGGCTCAGCCTTTGACAGGCATCCTCAGCCCCGGCATACTGGAAAGACCCATGCGTGAGAAAGCTGTTCTAGTGGGCCGCCCCGTTCTCTAAGGGGAAATACCCTTCCTCTGCTCTCAGCTCTGTGCAACTCAGCACTGACCCCGGGGCTCCTGCGTAGCTGTGAAACCTGTGTCAGGCTAGTCTCAGCCATGTGACACTCCTGTGCTAAGCTGGTCAGATCCCAATTCCTGACTTGCTTCATTGAACACTCCAGATTTAGCTTACTCTAAAATACACACAAAAAGAGAAGAAAATAAAGATTTGGACACTGTCTCCTTTCAAATTGCAGTTTGTTTTGTGATCTTAATGCTTTTTATTTATTTTTAAAAGCAGTGGACTTTCAGTGAAAATAGCTATTCTGATGAAATATGTTTTAAATGCTCTATGAAACTAGTATGAACAAAATAGAACAAACACCAAGATTTTAAATCACTGATTTATAGAGAACTTATAATGCTATAGTAGACAAATACTAAAAACTACATCTGAAAAATGGGAGGAAAGAAGTAGGAAGGTCTGTTCTTCTCGCCTTTAAGAACACCAGGAAGTGGTTTCCCGTTTGAGATGTCCTGGTTTATGTCGACCTGTGCAGTTAGGGAGGACAGGAGTCCCAGTTGGTATTGTGGTGGCAAAAATCTCAGTGCATACATCGTGGCCCTTCTCTTCCCCAAGTACAGAGACTGATGGCTGAGGCAGGAGTGTCTGGTGGGAGTTACGTAGTTCTTGGTCAAGCAGACTATCTCAGATTTCTGTAAAATCTGTTCCATTCATCTGTTTCTGCTGATCACTACTACCTCCAAAAGGTCTTTCTCCGGTGAAGAAGAGGGACCAGATGCAGGAGATCATTGGGTCTTATGTGGCACTACTTCCTGGAGTAGAGGCGACCATGTCAGAGGTAGTGTTGGTGTGCTGGTAGTAATGGTGGAGGTGCTGAGGGGAGGGGAGGGTTACTTGCTGAGATACAGCTCTTCAGTCAGATCTGGTTTTGGCACTATTGATTTTCTCTAGATTCTTCTTTCCATATGGAATCATTTCTCTTTGGTATGAAGGCATCTTAGCATACTATGTAGTATAGTTCTGCTGGCTACAAACTCGGACATATGTGAAAAATGTCCTTATTTAACCTGTATTTTTGAATGATATTCTGGTCTCTCCCCCTGCCATTCCCAAGCAACCACTGATGTGTTTTCTGTCACTATAAAGTAGTTATATTTTCTAGAACTTTATATAAATGGAAACATACAGTATTTATTCGTTTGTCCAGCTTTCTTCATGCAGCATAATAAATTTTTGGTCTCTCCATGCTGTGTGCCAGTAGTTCATTAGAGTTCATTACTTTATACTTCTAGTTTTATCATAGTGTGACTATGCCCAATTTAGCACATGTTGATAAACATTTGGAGGTTTTATTTAACTATTACAAATAAAGGTGCTGTAATTTGTATAAGTCTTTTGGAAATATGCTTTCTTTTTTCTTGAGCAAATAACTAGAAGTGGCAGCAGATCATGTGCTTATGTGTATGTTTTTAGCAAACTGCCAAGCTGTTTTGAAAAATGGTTGTTCCTTTTTACTAAATTCCTACTAACCTTAGTAAGAAACCAGGGATATGCAATTAAATAAGACCCTCCTTGCCTCTATTCTTTGGCTGTTTATGGTATGTGACCGCAAGCTGAATTGCAAGTCTTAGAACCTGGGCTTCCTTGTGGGGGGCAAGAAGCTGTTCTGAAGTGGACTCAGGGTTATTTGTCGGAGAATTTGGTGGCCCAAGGAACTTGGAACACAGTCTAAAAAGGGGACATGTGGTCTTGGTAGGCATGATTGTTTGGTTCAGAGAACTTTTCTCCTGTGTGCAAGGGTGTGCCCAAAGGATGGCCACAGAATGGCCCAGAAATACAAACATAATTATAATCAAGTTTCTGGTTTTCCCACTATTAGCTGCTGTTCTGTCAAATACAGTACTAGAAACCCTAGTCATAAATATTTCCTGAGTGCATCATGCCTCACAGTGTATTAATATGTGAATTTTTTTATATGTGCTCTTTTTATCCTTCTCCATCTAGACAATGCCCTACAGTCTCTCAAAATTCAGTGACAGCATCCTTTCTTCCTGGAAGTCTTCCTTTTCAAGAGATTTTAAGGTGTTTTTCTCTATCCTTTTGTAGGCCATTCCCTGCAAACCTCTCCAGTGATTTTTAATTTGTCACTCTAGATTGAAAACTATGTGAACCACAAAATCACTTGATCTTGTGCCTCGGCATCTAACACAGTGCTAGCATATAGTGTAATGCTCAAGCACTGGGTTATAGAATACATTAATGAATGAATGGAGTGCTTTTTATTAATCTTACTCGGTGTTCTCTCCATGTTTCCCTTTTTTCTTCTTTCATTGTTTGACTTCTGCAAGCTTATAGAAATGAAGCAAGGTTTATGACCTTTTAATTAGTTTTTTTAGCTCTGAAAATGTTGGAAATGGATTTTGAACCTTAGCAAACAAACTGAAAAAGTTTAAACATTTGTTCATGGATGTGGCAATGGCAGATGTCACAGACATCCGTGGGATTATTTACCATTCCTTGTCAAGAAAGGAGGCCTCCGGTCATATCTGCCTATGCTAACCGCAGCACAGATAGATCTCGTCATGCTGCAATGTTAGGTAACTGGCTTTCCCAAGCCCAGGGCACACCCGAGATGCCACACAGGGACACCAAACATAACAGTAGTGTATTAAAAACTTAATCGGCTTGACTTATAGCTAAAATACTTTCATTAGAGATATTATAAAATAAGGAAAATAAAGTTCTTCACACACTGGCCAACAGTATTAGGTGTTTGTGAAAGTTAGTCTTTTATCCTCATCATGTTTCCTAAGGTTCCCGAAGACCTAAATTTCTTCTCTTGGGATCAAAGACATGAAGAAAGAGACTGAGTGGCGTGTGCCAGTCACCAGTGTACACACCCTCCTGTCAGATGCTAGTGGGTGCATTTCTCCTCTGTGGCACTCAGACTTGGAGAGTGAGATGCTTTCAGGGTCTCAGCTGTACTTCAGCCTTTGAATCCAGAGCCGTTAAGTGTGAATTTCTCAAGACCAGCACACTTAACTCACAGCCAGGGGCCAGCCTGCTGGCCCGGAGTCCCGGAACACTGAGTAGTGCTGTCTCTTCCCCTTGCTTAAGGAGGTGCTCTAGACCTTTGTAGCAGGGGCAGGGGCTCCTTAATAGGTATTTTGAGGACAGTAACAGATGGGCATAAATAGGAAGGAGCTAGATCTAGTTGCCAGAGGCCAACTTAAAGATCTTAAGATTCTTAGCAACAATATTCCAGTCCCACCTGGACAGGACTTAATGTGGTACACCCGTCTAGCATCCTTTAATGTTAAGTAGAACATGAATATATACATATTAAAAACATAAAGATAATAGAAAAGTACACATAGTGTTCAGTTTTCTTAAAACGCAAGCCCTCTTTAAGCCTGTGGGTTTGGCTCGCTGAAGTACAGTGCGTTTCCATTCTGTAGTCATAGACTGCCCTTGGTGTCCACACACAGTTTTGTTAACTGTAGCAAAGGAAGTGGCTTATGGGACAGTTTTGCCTCTAAACATTTTGAGGTAAGTGGAATTGAGGTCAATAACCCTTCAGTGTTTAAATGTGCCAAGTTTGTTTTCCAGAATTCCTTTTGCCTAAGGAAACAAAAGAGGAATTGTTTTCTTCCTAGTTTTGCAAGCTTGTACCAAGTGAAGAGCTGCATTTTCTAGCCACTTTCCTTAGTCTTTGTAGTCAAAACTCCTTGAAGCTGGGACCTTTGGTAGCCTGTAAATACATGTTGGTGGTAGCTTGTTTTAAGAATTTTTTTTTTGAGACCAAGTCTCACTATGCAATTCATGTTGACCTTGAACCCACTGTGGAGCCCAGGCTGACCTTGAACTCATGGCATTCCTCCTGCCTCAGTCTCCTAACCGCTGGGATTACAGGCATGTACTGCCACACCTGGCCTTAAGAATTATTTTTAAAGCACTTAATTTTTTCCTGTCTCTCTTCAGGAGCATCTAAAGGCCTTCGATGATGAAGTCAATGCCTTTTTGGACAATCTGTTTGGACCTCGAGGTGAGTGAGCTACTTGAGAATTTCATGTGGAAAGAATTTAGGAGGAATGGCATATAAGGATAAAAGGAGGAGCTGGGGATATAGCACAGTGGCATAAATGCCTACTTGTGAAGTGCAAGGTCCTGAGTTTGATTCCTGGTACCAAAAATAAAAGGATAAAAGGATTATGTTGTCTGCTGTCCTGAGAATAGCATGGAGTGTAACACTTAGAAACTTTACCTTCCTTCCTTTTTGATACCTGTCTCCCAGAATATCCCAAAGGCCCATTCTCCTGCTCAGTCTCTCCTGGGGTAAAAGAATAGCAGGAAGCAGGAGCACATGAAATGTGTTACAGTGCCAGGCCGTGGCTTGCTTCTAAGCTAGGCTACTTTCCTCTTCTTTCCCCGCTGCCCACCGCCTGCTTCCATGCACGTGCAGTCATCTGAGACTGCCTGCCTTCCAGGCCGTTCGCCAGGTGTCACCTTGCCGCGCTTTGGCCCATTGGGATGAATATGGCAGTCGTATTTCCTCCCTCAGCGGTCACTTGGATCGCAGCAGCCTCCCGACCAGCCTCCCAGCTTCCAGCCACTCATTGTCAGCTACCCATGCCTGAGCAAGGAAACCACACTCTGCTCCTCTCCTTTCACCTCACCAGCATTTCCCACTGCCAGCAGTCTGAAAAGCAGACTTCCTGGCGTGGACTCTGTGCCCTTGAATTCTCTCAGCCCCGCCGCCTCTCCCACGTAACGCCAGGCTTCTTCACTTACCCTGGCACAGCCCCGCGAGACAGCCTTTAACTCCTCAAACCCACACAGCCGCGTTATATGCTGTTCTGGGCCTGGAATTCTCCGTCTCCACCCCTCACTTTGGTCAGATAGGACTTTTTGAGACAGCTTTTCCCCCCAAAATCAGGTTTTCGTATTCTGTCCCGTTTCTTTCCTTCACGAGCCTCATCGCTGTTCCAGGCGGGCAGGAACCAGCATGCCTTTACACGCCTTTTCCAGGGCTGACCACGGGGTCGGGACCATGCTGGCGCTCTGTGTTTTACAAATGAGTTTTAGACAAAATGTTTTATTTCCCTTAAGCCTCACTGGTTCACAAACCTGTGGAAAACTCATAGTTCTTTACAAGTTATCTCAACACCACTGGAGGAGAAAGTGGAGGAAGAAAATGAGGTTTTTCTATTTCCCAAAATCTTTAAATAACCACTTAGAGATTATTTGGCCCATTCCCCAGTTTCCGTACAGGCTCTGTAAACTATTCCAAGTGAATGGCTATTTATACAGCTTTAACATGATGCTCCGTGTACAGCTTGTTAAGAAGTATTGTTGCATTCATTTTCTCCTCAGGATCCTGTGGGTAGGCAGGGCAGCCTACTGTGTCAGTGGAGTCCCCACAGTTCTGGCGGGAACGGAGGCAGCAGCTCGGTGTGGCGGGCACAGCTCTCTCCTCGCTCAGGCCAGACCCATAGGAACGGTGATTTCCGGTGACTGTGGTGCTCTGAGTAACACTCCCACCAGGCAGTTAAACAGCAAGTACTGGGAGCCAAGGTCACGCTGACCCACGCCATAAGATCAGAGTGACCTGGAACAGTGTAGAGAGGGGATTGCTGAGGAGAGGATTGCAATTGTTTACTCAGCTCTGCTCATTTTTTTAAATGGACATTTTTCTTTACACAGTGAGACAGTTGACAGCTGGTTCAGATGAGACCTCCATATTGACAGGGTGTCCAGCATCTAAGCCACGAAGAATCCTCTTCCCTCTAAAACACACCCAAGCATCTAGTGAACTTCTAGGCACCCTCCAGGCTTTCCTGGTTTTGTGCACAGCATATAAGTACTTCAGGGATACATCTGACACAGATGCAGAGTTAAGAAATGTCCTGCAAGTACTTGTTCCCGTGTCTTGTTTGGAGCAACTAATGGTAATAACCCTTAAGTGTAGCAAAATCTATGGGAACATGAAAGAAAATAAACAATTTCAGGTCCTGTATTCATTTTGCAATATGTGCTTGACTCAGTGTGCCAGTTGATATATTTTTAATGAATGTTTCCTCTTTAACTCAGTGCTAAGTGGATGTCGGACAGAGGAGAGAGAGAAGACCTAGTCACTGTTTTATGGAGCATATACTGTAGTTGAGGTAAAATTAACATATTTGAAATAATTGGAGAGCAATTAAGTATTAAACCACATGTGATCATTTCCTAGAGCTACCATAATGAAGTGCCACGAACCAGGTGGCTTGCAGTAGCAGAAATTTATTTTCACAATTCTGAGGCCAGCAGTCTAGAATCAAGGTGTTGGCAGGGGCCTGCCTGCCTGCCTCTCTGAGGTCATAGAAGAATCTGTTTGAGCCTCTCTCCTAATTTTGGTGGTGGCTGGCAAGTTGGGTGTTCCTGAGCTTGTAGGTGGTCACCCCCTCTGCTTCATGTGGCTTTCTCTGTGCAACTCTGAATCCAGCATCCCCCCATCAAGCCCACCTTTACACACTCTGACCTTTTCTTAACTTGATTACATCCTCAAAGACCTTCTAAATTGTCATAGTCAGAAATTAAGACTTGAACATATTTTTTCGAGGGCACAGCTGAACCCAGAACCCCATTAACAAGAGGCAGGGTACAAGTTTAGTACAAGTTAAGTTTTTTCCTGTTGCCCAGTTTTTCTCAGAAGTAAACTGGGCATACTGTTGCCTGCCTGCTAGGATTGCTTTGTGAATTGAAAACATTAGTACATATAAGAGCATGTAGATAGTTTGCAGTAAAAAATAATTTTCATGCAAAGGAGGAGATGTAGTTACGGAAAGCAGTAGGAGACGACTCACTTCAGAGGGCAGGCCCTTTATCCAGGATTTAATGGAGGAGCAGAACTTACCTGTGGGGACAGACGTGAGGAAACAGCATATGGCACAGACTTTATGACAGGAGATTAGCAGCCAGGTTGGTAAAAGGTAGCAGCTGCATCACATGGATCTGAGCTTTTTACCTTCTTCTTTTCATTACTAGCAGGAGAAGTTTACAGAATAACAGGACAGAGCTCTGGAAGGTGCTTTCCCTATAAAAACAGCACTGTCCTCAGGGTGCGCAGGTTAATGAAAGACACACTCTGTACTGTAAAGTGTATCAGTATGAGACCCGGACTGAGGGGAGGACCAGATCCGAAGGCAGCATTGCCAGGCTGGGTGTAGCTCAGTGGTGGAGCTGTCACCTAGCATGCATGAGGCCCTGGGTTTCATCCCCAGCACCTCAAGATAAAGGCATTACCTGGTGCTGAAATTAAAAACAGCAGACAGCTTTTTAAATTTTGAGCCATATTATTTTCTTTGAACAAAAAGACCAGAAAAGTCATTTGGGCCTACAGTTATTTTCAGGCATTACTAATTATATTATGGGTATATTGTGTGGGCTTTAGTCTTGTATTTCGTTCTCTAGAGTCAGAGTCTCTGGATGTATCCAGGTTCCTGCCTCCTTGTGGTTCATACTTGTTCTATGGCCAGGTTTGGATCCTTAGCTGCATTGTCTTCTTGCTGTTCTAAACCCTCAGTTCCAGGGTGTTGTCTCTGCTGGCTTCAGCTTCTCATGCTTCCTGTACTGTAAAAGCTCATTACTCTGTTTGGATTCATAAACCCACTCCTGGTTGACTATGCAATGATCCTGGGCATATTCTGGGCAGTGTGGGTTTCAGGAATTAGGGTACAGTGTCAATATACCATATCCTCTATCTACCCCAGATCTTTGCTGTGGAACACCAGTAATGAATCATGGTCCCAAGGGCAGAGGTAATTCAAAGGTGACTTTCTGCTAATTTCTAAAGTTTTCTGAGATCTTTTTTTATCCATAAAATGGCACAATAGTACTCAATTCATATTGAGTTAAACTAAATACAGTAACTCTTCCTAATCAGAATTCAATAGCTTACTTTTACTGTAAGGTGACAGGATGGCTAACTGAACAGCAGCCCTACTCTTCAGCAGTCTCCATATGTGCTTCTTTTCAGATGCTCGAGTCAGAGGGTGGTTCATGTTGGACTCTTACTTTTACTTTTATTTCATCGTTCGGTGTTCAGAGCTTAAGCACTATTTGCTCCATGAAACCTTTCTTAACCAGTCAGCCCCTGCTGGTTTCCTCTGAATTCCAACCCAAAGCCATCTTGCTTAATGCTGTATCATTCAGCATAAGTACCCTGTTGCATTTGTTAGGTACTCCTCACTGTGCTTCCATTCTTCTGTAGTTTCACTTACCAGCAGCCAACTGCAGTCTGAAAATATTAAGTGGAAAACTCCAGAAATAGCAGTTCATACATTTTGAATTACACACTGTTTTAAGTAGCATGATGAAGTCTCACTCTGTCTTGCCCTTGGTGTACCTAGTGCAGCCATGCGGTCTGCACTACCTGCACCTTAGTCACTTAGGAGCCTTCTCGGTGGCCAGGTGGACTACAAAATCCATAGTTCCTCATGTTAAAGTAACCCCGTTTTACTTAATGACTCCAGTATACAAGAGTGGCAATATTGGTAATTTGGATACGGCAAAGAGACACCTAACATGTTTCCTTTAAATGAAAAAGTGAAAGTTCTCAGCAAGGAAAATATCTAGGGCTGTGGCTGCTAAGATTTGTAGTAAGATTTGTGAAGGACAAAGAAATCCATGCTGGTTTTGCTGTTAGGGCTCAGACTGTGAAAGTTAGGACCACAGTGCATGGTAAGATGAAAAGGCATTAAATCTGCATGGGGAAGGAACACAGTATGTGGCATTCACTAGGGTCACGGAACATACCCCTGAGAGCAAGGCAGGCTGTGCCACAAACAAAACACAGGTGACAGGATGGCTAACTGAACAGCAGCCCTACTCTTCAGCAGTCTCCATATGTGCTTCTTTTCAGATGCTCGAGTCAGAGGGTGGTTCATGTTGGACTCTTACCTCCCTACTTTTTTTCTAACTATCACATATCTGCTTTCAATATGGCTGGGTAACAAATATATGAAGAACAGACCTGCTCTTTCTCTCAGGGGAACCCTCACCTTGTATAACCTCGGAATCACGCTTCTCTCTGCATATATGCTGGTAGAGGTAAGTGTGTGTGTGGCCAAACTGAGACTGAGCCATTTCAAAAACAGTCACATGTGACCTAAAAGCTGTGCAGAGTTACTGCCAGCATTGGTCTTCAGCACCTCAGCACCCCATCCCAGGATTTGGTATTCCTTCCCCAAGCCCTAGAAGTCCTTGTTTCTAACTTGAATTTTCCTTATCCCAATACAAGTTTTTGTTTTCTTTGTGTTTTTTTGTCCTTAGTGTAATTAAAATTTAGAATTAGAATCACAAATTAGATTTGAATGTGCTTTTAAAGATCATGTGCTATAATTTTCTCCTTTTTACAACTAATAGTCCTGGAGCTTAGAAAAGTTAGGTAACTTACCTGAGAATATACAGTAATATAGAGTATTGTAACTTAAAAATTAAATTCACTTAGTCTGACAGGGGTGCAAATGTGAATGTTGCCTTAAAGAACACTCTGGACACCTTTGAAACAGCAGCCAGGGCTATAAGAACAAGTAATGATTGCCCTGCCTGCACCAATTGAAAGTTATTTTACTATGTACTACCAGGGGAAAAAATACTAACTTGCTGTAACAAAAACAAGACACACAGACAATGGAATAAAAACAAAAATTTTAAGTTAGGAGAAAATTATTCATACAAGTCATAAATGGCTGATAATGACAAAAATCCTTCTTACCATCCTTAAAAAAGAAAACATGTTTACCTATTGATTAATACCATTGTCTCAAATGCTTGGGATGACACTCTTCAGGGACTCTGGCATGAGTTCCCGTGCAGGAGATAACAAGTTTGAGGTCAGGAAATCCATGCCAACAGCTCCAGAATCCTATTGCATAGGCGCCCACTAATGTGCCCGACCCTGGGTTAGCATAAGAACAGACTGGAACTCCTTACTATAGACCTTTTAAATTAATCTTTGGGCATAGAGTTAACCTGCTTCTTAGTTTGAAAAATGCACCAACAAAAAAATGTGCCTGTCCTTTAAAAGGTGCCCTTCGGTCCTGTTAGCCCTTCACTGGTTCCCACTTGAGAACAGGAGCATGAACCCCAGCAGGTACTGGGGAGTGACCTGATTAGTGACAGAGCCCATCAGGAAAGTCCCGCTTTTTCCTCTTTCCCTGGATTTAGCTGTCATGATCGTCTTTCATTACAATACAGTTAACTAACAGGTGTTTTGTTAGAAGAAGTAGAACAGTAGAACCTCACAAAAATCTAAAACATGCTAAATGTTATTTAGTAGTTCATCTGTTGAATATTTTAATAGATCTATACATTAACATTTCTATAAGGTAACAGAGAATACTAGGCATTTTGCCTATCCCATCTTACATAAATCAAAACCAAATATCTCATGTGCTAGAGTTCTAAATTTTTACAAGAGAACTTTTGTACAGTTTTCAGCAAAAAATAAACTCATTTTCTCATGATGTGGAAAGAACAGTGAAAATGAAGTAGGAAGTCTACTCAAATCATCGTTCCATATTTTCTAGCTGTGTAATTTTTCTTCCTTTTGAGGTACCGGGGAATCATCCAAGGGCCTTCACTCTGGGATACATCCCGAACTTCTGAGTTTTTACGACAGGGTCAAGGTCCCTAAATTTCCCAGATGGGGCTAGAACCTTAGTCCTCCAGCCTCAGCCTCCTGGAGAGCTGGAGTTACAGGCATGTGCCAGCGTGTCTGGCTTAGCTGGGTAATCTTGAGTAAATCATTTAGTAAATATTTACTGAGCATTTACTATGTTCCAGGTATTAGACAAGAAACTTTTTAGACAAAAAGATGAACTAAAAAAAAAAAAGATTTTATGGAGGTTTTTTTTGTTGTTTTTCAAGAGTAATGGGAAAGAGCATTAATCAGTTAATCATATACATTGATTAATAATGAGCATAAATACAATGAACTTTTGAGCTGTGGTTTTTATATTTGTAAAATGGCAGTATATACTTCATAAAGTTGAGATGCTCAAATATAAAATTTATATAAATATAAAATCTTAATTTTCTGAGGGTTTTTTGGTAGTCAAGACTGGCCTTGAACTTACTGTGTAGATCAGGCTGGCCTCTAACTCAAGGCAATCCTCCTGCCTCAGCCTCCAGAGTGCTGGGATTATAGGTGTGCACCACCACACCTGGCTTTTCATATTTATTTATATGCAATTCTAGATTTTCTTGGCACAAAGGGATGACTGATTGATAGACAAAGTTTTGTTACTCAAATGATAGTGAAATCCTGTTACTGTGGGCAGAAGTAAATGGTTAGAAGTAGAAGTTCATTTCAGTTCAGCTCCAAGAATTTTGAACCCCTGATGTGTTTGAGAATAGGATTAAGTCAGACTCAGCCTCTGGGAGTCCTCTCCTCAGACCTTGGCTGGATGCCAGAGGTGTGAATGGGAAATTCTGTGCATCCAGATTCTTGTGTTGATTTTCCCTCTCTCTCGATTCTTTGGCAGCTCATCCTGTCCAGTTGGGGAGGAGGCTACAACTTACAGTGTCAGAATCTGGATAGCGCGGGAGACGCTGATGTCCGGGTAAGCATTAGAAAGCAGCCTTCTCGAACCTTTCTCATTGGAGAGGCTGCGCTTTCTCCCTCCAGAGTGAGGGCAGGCTGGGAGGAGTACACAGATTCCACAAGGGCAGGGCCACCAGGCTGACTGCTAAAGAGAGGCTGCTGAATGGGCCCTGCACCTGCTTCCCAGATGCTGCTGCAGCCTGTCCACTGGCAGGACACTGCCCCTGGCTGTCTGAAGCAAAGCAACTTGTAGATCACATTTTGTGCATGAAATGATACATGAATTTACTTACACTATTTTTAAAAAGAAACAGCGACAGGATAAACCAAAAGCTAATCCGGACAGGGAGCAGGACAGAAAGGACAGGAAGGGAAGCTGGACTTCTCTAGGTCTGTGCTATATTTGTATTGGAATCATTGTTAAAGCAGGACAAACTCTCCTAAAAAATATGGAAACAAGCTAAAATACATAAACATACCTCTATAGCGTAGTGTAACTTTATAGAAAATTGTTCAAGGGTTCTTCCAACGGTATTTTGAGTGGACATCCCTAACATGATATATCTTAATAGAATTCAGTCATTTTTTTGTTGCTAATATTGGTTATTGCTGTTCTGAGACTGTTAGACATTGTAGGATGGAGTATGTGTATAGTAACTTTAAACAAATAATATTTAAAAGAGGTAACTATAAAATAGTTAGGTATTCAGTAATCATAGATACAAACTGGGAAGACGTAGCTTAGAAAAGGCCTAGTCTGCCTAGGACAGCCCAGGGCAGTGAGCCAAATCAGCTCCCTAAATAGAATTTTCTACCAGAAGGGAAAGTGTGCTTAGAGAAGTAGTTAATTCCCAATTGGGCCTGGATGTGTTAAAGATAAACCTAGGAGATCTTATGGCCCAAAGCAAGGATGCTATCCATGACTGAAGTCAAGACAGAGAAGCCACTTTCAAAGGACACTCCTTGGCTAAAGATGGGCAGTTTGAGTGTTAAAGATACTAAATACATATTTTCAAAAACATATGTTTAAAATGATACTTTACATTGAAAAGCCACTTACCACGTGAGGGTTGGTAGAACACCAACTCCTTTGAGAAAAAAAAAAGAAAGAGTTAAACAAGGCAAGTTCTGTATGGAAGAGAAAATACAGAAGTAAAAACAGAATCAGAAAATCACAGTTTGCGTCTCCTGGTGAAACTGGCTCCAGCCAGCAGTCACCTGCAGGTGGCGAGGCCCAAGGACGCCATAGTGCTCTGTGAACCCTGCTCTCACTACGGAGCCCGGGCGCTGGGCAGCAGCGGAAGCCGTGCTGCTCCTGCCGCGCGGCAGGGATGCCCACAGGACCTGCCCTGAAGTGTCCTGCGAGAAGACGAGACCCTGCATCTCATCCCGTGGCTCCACACAGAGCTCAGGGCTGCGGAGACCAATCCGTGAGTTTGTGTGCAGGACCGAAGGAAGGAGCGGGAACTCTTACTGATTAGAAACTTGAAATTTCTGTGACAGTTGGGAAAATATGAACATACGTTATTGGCAGATACTAAGGAATTTTGCTAGACAAGATAGAAGTACCTCACGGTTAAATTCAAACAACCAAAAGCCTTACTGTTGGGACAGTTTATATATATAAAAATGATCTGATAAAATGATCTTGGATTTGCTTATGATGTACACTTCCCTCCCCCTCGAAGGAAAATGGGAACGGAGAAAACTACATTGGAATCATATTGGAAATTCTTAAAAGTTCATTGATGGACACACATGCTCATTATATTTATTCTCCCTGTATTAGTGCAGGTTTGAAAATTTCTGTCATTAAAAGATATATTATCAATAAGCAATAGTATAAACTATTTCAAATCTCAATCTTTCAATGCCTACTGATAAGTTCACAGTGAAATGCTTTCTCTTTTCCTTGAATTTTTCTAGGTAACATATGAACTTTATGCAAAATTTTTAAAAATTTTAATCTTTACTATCAATGGTTTAATGTACATCAAATGTACATTTAAAAAACATCTTCAAAGCTATAATACAAATAAAGATATATCAGTTTCCTCACACCTCTTTTACTATAATGTGTTATCACAGATCAGTGGATTTTGAGATACTGTACAATTTTTTTAAAGTGGTTGTTTTATATGGCGGTTAATAGTTCTACAGGTTAACTATTCCATTAAACATTAAGATAAATGCCACTGTTCCATGATTATCTTGTCAACAGAGTATAGCATAATCTAATCTCAAGATTCCCATTATATAACATCTCCAAAAATATCTTACATTTAAAAATTAGTGTTCAAAGCACAATGCTCTTAATCGAAGAAACCTGCATGAGGAACTCTAGAGGGAAATTGGTAATTCCCTACCACTGTTAAGGTGCAGACGGTCTTACTTTTAGTCTTTTGGTTTGAGAAAGAGTCATAAAAAATGTGGTCGTAAATGGCCCAATGGGTAACGTAATTTTCAAGAGACAAGCACGGGTCTCTCAGAGAACACTTTTGGGTTAATGTAACAAACTGTCACGACCCCCAGGCACTGCGCAAAGCTGAGCAAGCTGATGGCTGCATCTGAGTGACTTGTGATCGATTGATGGATTTGTGACAGTCACTACAGTTTCATAGGATTGCTTGGCGTGGTATGAAGTAATTTGAGAATATAAATGAAAAGGCAGCTGGTCCACCTGAAAAAGGACAAGGACGGGAGGATTTAAGAGATGCCTCAAAAGATGATCAGCCCCAAGGCAGGAGAGGAATGTTGGGCAGGGAAAAGAGCGCTGGGCCCTCAGGAGGAGTGGACAGGCCGTCAGGGCGCACAGGAGAGCGGACAGAGGCTGGGCGTGGGGCGTGAACAGCAGCGGCTGGGCCCTGACCTCCCGCGCAGGGAAGCTGGGCTTGATCATGAAGGGGTCTTGGAAAGTTAACCCAAGTCTTTCAGCCGGGCGGGTGGGGACACCAGATCAGCATTTTCAGTGGTCAGAAAGAACATGGACGGTACCAAGTGCTCAGACGCAGGGCAGCATGGGGACATTTTCATGTCTCACCTTTTCCTCCTTTTGAAAATGCTCACAGGTAGCCAGAGTGTTATGGTGGTACTACTTCTCCAAACTGGTGGAATTCCTGGACACGATTTTCTTTGTTTTGCGAAAAAAGACGAGTCAGATTACTTTTCTCCACGTCTACCACCATGCCTCCATGTTCAACATCTGGTGGTGCGTTCTGAACTGGATTCCCTGTGGACAAAGTAAGCCCCTCGCTGGTGGTCTTCAGTTCTGTCGAGTGGGTCCCAGGAGACCCCGAGGGTGCCTGCCCGGGAGTGGGCCTTACAGGGGCACCAGCAGGGAGGGGTGGCAGCGGTGGGGGGAAGGTGTCTGCCAGTGGTGCCCCTTTCCTGTGTGGCAACGTCTGCAGCCAGCATTCAGCGGGCACTGCTGTTTCCCTGCACCCAGCGCCCAGGCCGGTGCTGCCCTGCCTCTGTGGGCCATCACGGCTTCCCTGGGACTCGTTTCAGCTTTAGGGCTTCTTGGTTTTACAGTATGGAAAATCAGAGTGACACCTCTAGGTGACCCACCAGAGCATTGGCTTTGAATTTTTTAACTAAGAACTACAAATAGTATATTTATTCATATACTTTGTATGAAACAAAAATTTCACAAACAGTATTTACTGTGGCTCTTTCCCATGCACTGTGGGGTTTTTTAAAATCCTGTTTCACTTTTACAAAGAGGTGATGACAGTCTCTAAAATGTTATGACCTGCAATTTGAGAAGCACTGAGCTAAGGGCAGCAGTACTTCCTACTGTGTGCTGTCCCCAAGAATCTGAAAATATTCTATGAAGAAATCAACACAGGTGAAATTTAAGAAAAACTATTTTGTCCAAGGATTTAGAATTTTGTAGAGATAACAGAAAAAAAACTCAGACATGCTTGGTAGATAGACTTTCCTTGACTTCAGTGGAGCCACACCCAGTAAACCCGTGCTAAGTGGAGAATACTGTGAGTCTGAAATGTTTCCTGCGAGCCTCTGAGCTTGGCCACGCAGCACACTGTCCACCGTGTCCCTGTGGGGCCGTGGGGCACTTTGGTCACTGCTGCTGCTTAGCATCACGAGAGATGATCAGACCATGTATTTCTAACCTGGGGTAAAACTGACTTAACATTCAAATTATGGTGTCCACTGAGTATGTGTCACTTTCAGATTATTGAAAAGTTTTAAAAAATCATTAAGTAGAACTACCACAAATCAGGGATCAACTGTGTATCAGTGGCTATGAAGGTCGAAATGGAAGCTACAGTACAAGGAGGGAAACTTCTAGGGTACAGTGGGCAGAAAGAAATGCTCCCTACACTCCTAGAGGGACAGCTCTAGTCCCTTATATTTAGTTATTATGGAAGACTAATCAGTATGAAAGGGGAATCACCAAGGTTAAGTATTTTTTACAATTGTCACAGTTTGATTACAAATTACTGAGTATGTAAAACTTACCCAGATCATCACTTAAAAACAGTCCTGTGAATAAGATATGTGACAGTTTTCATTAGTTGGTGCTTCTAATTTTTATTGCATGCTAATTGATAGATATAAACACCATTAATTGATAGAAATGAAAACTCACATGTAAATATCACTAGATTATGCTGCCTGGAAACTGAATTTGTGTTTTTATATAAAAAGCAAGTGTCATAACAGCTTATTTGAGTTAGTGTTTATAGAGAAGTTACTATACACATGATACTGTACCTTTTCCTATTCACTGATTTGCCCTTCTCCAGTTAACTGCTCTAAGGTTAGTGTCTTTCTTTTCTTGTTGCTGAGACAAAATACCTGACACCCAAAGTTAAAGGATGAAAGGTTTATTTGGCTCACAGTGTGTAGAGGTTTCAGTTCATAGTTGGCTGGTTCCCAAGCAGGATGACAGGGCAGAGGGGCATCCTAGAGGACAAACAGTTCATGGTGGGCAGAAGGCAGCCAGCAGCAAGTGAGGACCCTCTTTCTTCCCCTTCTGTCCTGTCCAGGCTACCTAGGGTGGGACAGCCTTAATCCCAGCATCACACACCCTGGAGCCAGCCACCTGCAGAAAGCCCCACCTGTGACCCGAGTGGGGCTTGAGGAGCTGTCTAGATACAAACCATAACAATTAGGAAACCAGACTAGAGGATTTAACTAGCGTATGTGTAATGCCCTTAGTTCATCTAGTATTAGCTGGGTTAATCCTGTCACAGCCTCAAAGGTAGTTATGATTATACTGACTTTACAAATTAAAAAATTAAAATCTACTGTCAACACCAAGGAAGTCGGGCATGGTAGCACACTCCTGTCATCCTAGCACTAGGGGCTGAGGCAGGAGAATCACCGCAAGTTCAAGGTCAGCCAGAACTCCAACCCTTGTCCAGACCCTTGTCACAAAACAAAGCCCCACCAAAGAGACAACTATGCAATCCTCTAACACCAGCCTCTCCTTCCATGGGCTCAATATATTTCATTAGATCTGCAGGTGTGCATCCCAGCCTAACACTTTAAAGCCTTCCCTAAATGCTGAGCACTGTCCTAAGCACTTCCGTATACTGATCTAATCCCCACTGCAGGGAGTTCTGTTTGCAGTGATTAACCCATCTGTGGCCTCTTACCTGCAGCTGAAGCCTTTCGGTAGTTAGTTCACTTAACATTGGACACTGTCACCTCCTCGGTGTGCTGAAACCTGGCACCATGTTGGCACCAAGTATAGAGAAAAGCTCTGGTGAAGATGCTGCCCAGAGACCGGTTTTAGATAGCCCTGTCCTTAAAGTTCTTTAGCTGGCCTAGACACTGGGAGGGTCTCACCCTGCTGGACCTTTTCTCTCCCCCAAGTCCTCTTTCCAGCATCATCTGGCTCCTAAGTCCCTTCAGATAGAAACTGATGTATTTGCGCCCTGTTCAGCCCTGTGCAAAAGACTTTTTAAAACTGTTCTAGGGATTGAACCCAGGACCTGTGCTTGCTAGGCAAGCACTCTGCCACTGAATAATGCCCAGCCCACAAAAGGCTCTTCCTACAATTTAAAGTGCTCGGCCAAAGTTTTGCCAAAGCAAATACTTCTGTTTTTGCAGATGTCCTCCACTAGCTTTAGGCTAACATTTCTTTTTTTCTCTGATTAGCTGACAGTAATGACAATAAGAGACTTCCTTTGCAAATGAATTGTTTGATTGGCATTCTGGCTGAAAAACTGTCCCAGTTTAATCCTCTTATCTAGGCATTTGTGAGTAACAGCACAAAAATCGGGGAATGTATCAGCATGAATGTTACATGATTGCCCCAAACCTAAGGTTTCCTTATGCTCAGAATCACTTGAAAAAGAATGCACTATCTTACTGTCTAAAAGAGTAACTCTTCTACTGTGTTTCTGCAGGTTTTTTTGGACCAACACTGAACAGTTTTATCCACATCCTTATGTACTCCTACTATGGACTCTCCGTGTTCCCATCTATGCACAAGTACCTGTGGTGGAAGAAATACCTCACACAGGCTCAGCTGGTATGTCATCTCCTCTTCAGCCTTCTCCATGTGGCTCATGCTGGAGGAAAAGAAATTTCTCAATCTGTGATGAGGCTTTTCTCTTAAAAAGCCTCTTTGTGCATTAAAATGTCTTTGGGTATGCAATTAGCTTATAATGGAAAGTTCCTTGCTTGGAAACATAAAAATGAATATTTTAAATATATAAATTAAATTGTTTCAAAATCTTAACTACTATTTTGTGAAGAAAGTACAATGGATAATTTCATTTACCAATAGTAATTTCAAATAAAATTCCAGGAGAGGACAATGGGCTACTTCAGCACTTTCCTAGTTTTACTCCTGCAGCGTGCAAAAATAAAAATGCAGGTGACAGTGGCTGCTGTCTAAACTGAGGCCGCTGTGCTGCGCCTCTCCCTGGTCTTGGGCCTGCCTTACTCACCTGCCCGTGCTCCCCCCAGGTGCAGTTCCTGCTCACCATCACGCACACTCTGAGCGCTGCGGTGAAGCCCTGCGGCTTCCCCTTCGGCTGCCTCGTCTTCCAGTCGTCCTACATGATGACACTGGTCATCCTGTTCTTAAATTTTTACTTTCAGGTACGTGAAATGTCAGTGTTCAGTTTTCACAGATTGTATACTTTTGCATTATATGTTTAATTTTACTTATAGAAACAAAATTTGTGAATAAATTCACATAATGGTCTACAAAAGAAAAAGTAAAACTTGCATGCTCACCTCCTTCCTGCACACTCACCCTTAGAGAAGAACCACAGCGCCTGGTGATAGTCTAGTGGGCACTCTGTTAAAACCTCACGTGCATGCGCTGAAAAGTGTTCATCAAAACCGTTGGTGACTTAAGAGTTTTCAGTTTGCATCATGTATTTGCACTGTGCTGCTGAAATCTGATGAAAACTTACGGGTAAATGGTTATAAGACAGATCCAGAAAAACTTATATGGATGGAGAAAACACTTGAGAATAGTAATTTATTAAACTCAGCGCATATCAGCTACTTTGATGTTGTGGACTATTTTTTAAAAAGTTTTTTTAACATGAATCAGAATGGGAAGGTCACATTGGCCTTTTCTTTATTCAAGTGTCATTTTCTTTTTAATTAACAATTTAAATGGGAGAGAGCTTCAAAGCAGTTTGGTATCCAGGTACCTAGATATGATAGAGCACAGGCCTCAGGTGGTTAGGATTTTAAATTGCTTTCCTTTGTGAACTGGGGAAATGGAAAGCTTCAAAAAAAAAGAGAACATTTATATTGCAAACAATACTTTTGAAGTTGTATTCAACTGTATTTGCTTCCTCAGACAAATAAGTGCTCTCTAATTTTTTCCATTTGCATTTGCTGAAAGTTAACCCATAGTGGTTTTAGGCAATTTTGGGAGTTGAAATTCGACAACTTTTCTGATCCAATTCCTTATGTATCAGAAATTGGACTGACTAGGCTTTGTCTCTTTCAAGAGAATTTCTAAGAAGTAACCATCAGTGAAACCAAACAAAGCCACACACACACACACAAACGCATGCGTGCGCATGCGTTGAAGGAAAGCCTTGGAAGTGCTTTTTGTGCTAACACTGGAGAAGAAGCAGACAGACAGCAGGGGTAGTTATGACATTCAAAGCTTTAATCCCACACGATGGTTCACACTGACTCTTAGCGCTAAAGCTCACTCTTATAATTTCAGCCTTGACCCTTGTGAATACCAGTGTTGTTTTTTTTTAAATGAAAGTGAGATGAGAGTAGATATTTTTGCCAAAATAGGAAGGCTATAGCAGGCGGGGGAGAGTACATGAGACCCTGGCTTCAGTCCCCAGCACCAAAAGAATAGACCCAAAGCCAAGGCAGAATCTTATGTTAGTGCTTCCAAAATAACAGTATTTTTCACTGAAATTGTATGTATTTTAAACCTTAATTTTTTCCAAGTGAGCAACCAAGGCAGAGTAATCAATGCTAATCCCATAATACACAAATCCTGACCTAACATGAAACCTTTTGCTGACTTTCAAGCATTTATCTTGGTTTATACATTATTTTTATCTTTAACCAGAGGTGTGTAGGTGGCCATTGTACAAATACGGATTCTGATGAAAAAATCCAGCACCCAAGAAAAACATGTACCTTTTTATACTATCTTCAGTACTAAAGGACGGTCTTATTAAGGATCTTTTCTCCTTTTTTCTCTTCAACATATACACCAATCCAATAGACATACCGGAAAAAGCCAGTGAAGAAAGATTCGAAAGAGCCACCTGCAGAGAAAGAGGTCAGGAACGGTCTTTCCAAAGCCTACTTCGCTGCCGCGAATGGAGTGATCAACAAGAAAGCACAATAAGAACAGTAACGGCAAAAGCAAACACATTGCACTAGGCTGGCAGGTTCGCTTGTTTTAAAGCAAAGACTAAATTGAAAGTTGTATGTTTTAGCGTAAACTAATTTCTTTTTGTGTTTATAAGTCATCTGTACCCAGAATGTATTAATATATTGCCATTTGGTTGCCCAGTTAACTGAATGCTTTGGACAGCACAGAGGTGAGGCTGGACTCTCACGACCTCAGAACAGGTGCAGCTGTCCCTGCCCATTTCCCCGCCTTCCCACCCGCCCGGAGACGCCCGCCCGAAACCCGCTCTGTGAAACCCTACGCGCATGCGCAGCCAGGGACGTGGAGCCCTGTTTCTCACGGGAGGTCTCGGGACCCTCAGACTCAACTGTGTACAGAATGTTAGTGTAAATACAGGGTGTGATCTAGTCTACATTAAGCAATAATTACCGGTGCATAACGTTACTTCTGTTTTTAAGCAATACTAGAATCAGCCCTAGAAAATGCTAAAGTGGGATCATAAACAAGACAAAAACCTAGCAAAACCTATTTTCTTCATGCCAGTCTTGTCAGATTTTCAGTCACTTCTATTTCTAAACTTAATGATACAGTAATAAAATTTAGTTATTCTAAGAAGAAAAAGATTTCTGCCAAATCCTCATGACTCAGGGGCTTTGGATATGAGTCATTCCTTGGTTTTAATTTGATGTTAATTTTTCATCTATTCCTGTCTATCTCCCATGATAGTGAGCCTAGGTTAATAAATGTGTCTCATCCTAAAATCTATGTTGCTATCTGGCTGCCCACTTCCTTTCAGGATAAGGAGTGCGGTTCAGTAATCCCTTCCCTTTAGGATGTATATACCACTGGATTAGTATAAATCAGAATTAACAGCAGTGTGGACAGGGTAATATTAGTGAATATTAGCCCGAACACTTACTACCAATCTTTGCAGGTTAGTTTTTGAAGCCAGAAAAAGATGTGGTAGTTTGGAAAGATCTGGACACTGAGCCGCAGGCAGGTTCCGATCACGGTGACAATGCCTTCCTGCCCAGCACTGCCATCTCCGCAGAGGACAAGCACAGCGGGGGAGCGCTGACGAGGACCCCCTTCTCCCCAGTGCTGGGCTGCTGCTCCCTGAGCGTGTACCCACGACGAAAACAAGTATTTCCCCAAGATTACTCCATATCAAACGAGATTTGCCAACTTTGATACTTTTCTTTCCTGTGTCATTTTTTTAAATGTAAATTTTTATATATGAAGTTAACATCAAATGCATGAGCACGGGAAAGGCACTGTGACCGTTTCCCCAGTGGTGCCTTCCTACCCCTTTTACCATCCATTTCAGCTCTAGTTTTAACGTTTCACTGTTGAGGGGGTGACTTTTTAAACTTTATGTAAACTACCCTTTCTCAGGACTCTGGCATATATTTTGAAGGTAACTAACACGTCTTCAGGGTAAATGCACTGTGCCCTGTGACTCCCTTTGGCTGGCGGCTTGTTTCTGTTGAGCAGAGCTGTTCCTGTCTGGTGCCCACTACTTTTCTTCTGAATGGTTTTCTAAACTTGACCTGCCCGAGGTGCTTACCACCACCCGCTTCTCTCCTCCTTTACAGCTGTCCTCAGTGTTTTGTGCTTTTCCAGGAGCTAATTTTGAAACTAGGGCTAGCTTTAACCATGACTGTTTTTATACTTTCATAACAGGACCCAGATCAGATAGAGAAGGTCCCTTTGAGAACATGGACAGAGCCACAATTTGTTACCCAAGTGCATCCTGGGTAAAAATGCGACTCAGAGGCGGCACACATAGCTGGTCATTGTATCCAGTCTGTTCTCCTTGCTGTGAGGCCCCCAGTCGCACCACACGCTGCACTTGCAGCTTGGGGCGTTTCCATGGGCCTCACGTCTGTGCGGCATGGAGCAGGTCCAGCGAGTGTCAGCTCTCGGTGCCAGGCAGCCTCGGCACACTCGGGTCTGAGTGAGAATCAGCTCCAGTGAAGCCAAGTGGAAACACTGGCACCTTACCCCACTCACGGGCTGATCCACACAGAGCTGAGATCCGGGCCACCGACATTGAATCAGGTGAGGATTGTAACCGGTTATTAAGTGCTACAACTTCAAAAAACCAAAATTTTACTTTTACGGTGATTTTCCTCAAACAGCTGTAAAAAAAAAATATTGCTATGTCTGTAATCTGTTAAAAAGTGAATACTGTCAATTTCCTTTTACCCCAGGAATGAAAATACTTTAAAAGATACTGTAAAGTGGGTTAATAATTCCCTCAGCTTTTAAAACAAAATAGATTTGGTGAGTGAAATTAAACAAAATTTTTTAAGTCATCAAAATTATACATTGAACTGGTTAAAGCATATTGATGAATAAAGTTCTCTCCACCCACTCAGAGAAATATTTCTTTTAGGGGAAAATTGTATTTACTGTGATGAGCAGAGTAGCATTTTATATGTAAGAGACCATTCTAGTTCTTCCCTATATTTCCACATCATTTTTGAATGTTTGTAGGGGTTACTTATTTGGAGAAAAAGGGTATGACATTTTTGTTTTGTTCTGAAAGTACCTGTATCATGAGTAGGATGGACAGGGAGGTAGGAAAAGCCATTTTTTCTTTGTAGATAAAAAGCATTCTGTATGATTACTGTATAATAAATTGATTTTTACACTAAAAATGTGGTGATTTTTATTATGGCCCAAAGAAGTTAAAATGTGTCTACATGGTATTGCAAATAATCACTCAGGGAGTTTTTTTTTAAATAAAGTGATGTTTTAGCAATTAATTTTACATGTTAACTCTTCATTTTAATGAGTGATGGTCTTTTATGTCACATTATGCTAACGGCATTTATACACCAAGTTAAGGTATTTCAGAAGATGGTCACAAGAAAAATGCAAGACCAGCTAGCTGAGCAGAGGTCACAGCAGCGCTAACACATGGCCACATGGGGCAGCGTGGCCTGGGGAGGAGCAGTAAGTTTGAGGTGCGCATGGGAGGCACAAGCAGTGTTAGGCAGGGACACTTGGCCTGTCCCTGCACAGGGAGCCTCTCCGCGAAGGACAGGGATGTAGGTGAGCCAAGGCGGCCACGTGGACGCTGGGAGAGACCTAAGTCTCGGGAGTAGAGAGAACCACAGCCCGGCACTGTGCCAGGGCAGAGAGGATTTGGAATGCGATACTAGGGTAGCGAGACAGGCTCGAAAGCATAAACCGCGTGCTGAGTGTGTCAGGAGATGACGGAACTCCTGGGTGGCAGCCGCAGTGCAGAGGGCGCGCTTAGGGTGCACAGAGGGAGGAAGGCAGGCGGGAGGCTTCGTCCTAACCTCCCAACAGGAGCGGGAGCAGAGGGCGGGAGGTGAACGGTGTAGAAAGCCCCCTCCTCGTTTTCCTTCATTCTTTTAAACAGTGGCTAGAACCAACTTTTTGTTATTTTTGAAATTTGCTAATGTAGCCCAGACTGGACTCGCGCTCATGGCCGTGCTTCTGCCTCGGCCTCCCAAGTGCTGGGAGACAGGCGACAGGCGTGCGCCACCACGCCTGGTGCACCAACTCCTTACAACTGAATTTCTAAACATAAAAGGTAAACCCTGTGTCTGTGGTAAGACCTAAGTAACTGTTGCTGTAAATTAAACGTGAAGTTAACCTAAAGTCCCTTCCTTTCTATAAGGAAAGGTTCAGCATGTGCTTTTATTACAGCAAGCTCGCTTCCAAGTCAGATTACTCTCACATAGTGAGGGAACAGCTCCTCTCAGGGTCCACCAGGAACAAGTACTCTCCAAGTGTGAACTGCACCCGCCTACATACTACTCAGCAGCCTTTGGGAAAACTTGGCTTTGAGTCCTGGGGCTGATGGGATTAAACAGCTCTGAACTTACAGGTCGTTTTCCCACGATAAAACTGTGCCGAGGCAACCTTGGAAAAACACTAAGTGCACAAGAGAATCCACAAATCACTCCGGCTGGGCAGTCCGTGCAGTCCTTACGGAGCTGAGGAGGCGCCCGTTACACAGCTGTGGCTGAACGCTGTTTGGCAGACTGATGAGGCCACGTTCAACTCCGCTCTCAGCTCTCTCCCCGTTCCTTGAAGTCTACACGCACGACAGTCGGGCACTGCCTGGGTATCTTGAGATAGCTGTGCTCTTGGATTTGTCGTCCTACTGTCACTCATCTTTTACATTTGGCCTGTTAACCGAGCTGGCCCTGAAGGCATTTGAATTGTAACTCCTGAGTGTCCAACAACAAAGGGAAAAATTCTGTTCATTTTTGCTAGACCTGATGTCACATACTTGGGAGGAAACAGAACTACCGTCTTACCAGCTGTAGCCCTAGAAACAAATGATGTTACAGATTTGGCTGAGAGATTACAGCTCCATGAAGAGCAAGCTCGTATCCCTTTAAAAGTAGTCTAGACCACGCATGCCTATAATCTCAGCACTCAGGAGGCCGAGGCAGGAAGATCGTTGCAAGTTCAAGACCGGCCTGGGCTACAAAGTGAGCTCAAGGCCAGCCTGAACAAAGACAAAAATACTACTACAGTACTAATAATAATTTAGAACTGTGGATGTTGATCTACTCTGGAAATGTTTTACTTGGTTGAAAACATCATCAAACCTATGTTATGCAGTGCTATGTATTATGCTAGGGATACAGAATGTTGCAGATGAAGTATCTGCCCTTAGAGTCTGGCAAAGTATGAGATGTGATGAAAATACACAATTGAATGTTTAAATTTTAAAAATTGTATTATCATAAAAGACATTAATTCCCTCAAAATACTCCTCAGTTTGAACACATTTATCCCAAGATTCTTGCTACTTAAGGAAGCAGTTCTGGAAGTCTTTCATGTCTTCATAAGCTATAAAAAAACATGGTGCAATATTCTGTTTTGATGTGTTCTATAATGTTGTGTATTTCTTTTGATTTTGCTGTACCTAATAGAAGAACAACTATTGTGAAGATAACGAAATATACAATGGTGCCTATTATTGTTGTCCTGGTGACCTGCTGTGATGTTCTGTACCAGTTTCACTACACTGTCTCAGTTGGCTTTATTCCATCTTGTTTTGTTGTATATTATTACCTCCAAGTTAATGCAAATTAAATAAAAATAAAACAATAGAACATGAGAAAACAAGGTAACAAAATACCTCCAAAAACTCCCAACTCCATCAAAGCTCATCCATGTGACATGGCTGAGGAGAACCTCAAAAACAAAACAACAGAATTATATAAGCTGATTAAAAAGGAAATCACAACAACAGATCACTAGGGTACTGAGAAAGCTGAAACATGATCTAGCTAAACAGATAATGTACTTAAGAGGCAAAAGAAGGAAGAGAAAGTGTGTTAAAGGATATAACTGCATGTATGTTTGAGTGTGTGGGATCGGTAACCGTGTTACCAGGTTTTTGTTGGATCGTTGAACAGAACTGTTTGCAGCCTCACTGTTTACTTTGTATGCCTTAATTTTGTAACATGAACAACTATTTCTAAGAAGACAATATGTAATTTATCACATAGTGATTTCTTAATTTTTTTGAAATTCTGTATTGTTTCTACCCTTTTTTCTGTTTTGCTTTTTTTTCTCTTTAAATAAAATTTTAAAAAATACAGTGAATTTGATAAGGAAGCCTCATTAAAAAAAAGCACTACTGTGTGTTCTCATCTGCCTTATTCACCAAATCTGGCCCTGTGCAACTTCTAGCTCTTCCCCAAAGTCAAAATGACCATGAAAGGTAACCGCTGTGAATCCAGTCGGGACATCGAGGGCACCATGACAGCAGGACTAAAGACATTCCTGAAAAGAGGCTCCTAGAGCTGCTTTGGGAAGTGGCAAGAATGATGGGACAAGTGTGCTCAAACCGAGGGGAAGTATCATGAGTGAAATAGCAATGTGACTTCTAAATTTTTAAGAATTTTAACATTCACTGTATTTTTCTTTATCATGATTCATGGAAAAACACTTAAAAATGGTTTACCAAAGAAACTGATAGCCTGAGCTTGGTTTTGATGGTTGAATAATTCAGGCAGATAAGGAAGCAACTGCATTCAAGGCAACCCCAGAGGTGAAATGCCTAGGATCTAAGAGTCAGCATTCCTTAAGCAAGTGATTTCTTAAATTCCTCAAAGGTGCCAAGGGAGACACAGGGTTTAAACTAAAGAGTCAAAAACAAACAACTGGCAAGGGTTCTGCCCTCTGAGACACAGATTAACTCGGTGACAGCCCACTGCCACATTCTGTAAGAATGCGCTGTCCAAAACAAAACATAATCTGAAACAGGGAGATGGGTCTTTTGCAAATGGAAAGGAGAACTGGAGACTGGAGAGGGGAGAGCAAGGGGAAGAAAAAAGAATTAAGATATGTTATACACGTGCCACCTCCCCAGGAGGACTGTAGTCACTGCATACAGCAAATACATACTAATAAACACTAATGACTGTTAACCGTGCCCAGATTCTCCATCTCATGACTGAACACAAGCACTGTGGCCACCAGTGACTGCTAACTCAGCTGATAGCCTGTCTCTACTGTTGTTGGCTTAAAAGAACAATGATGGCCATCAAAGCCTTGTTAAGGCTTCTGATGATTCTGAAGTATATTTTGAGTTACTCCTGCTATGGTAACAAACACACTGACCGGCCCTGTGAGCCTGTGAGATCTAAGCTGAGATGCACCACTGGGCGACATTCACATCTACAGCCAGATAAATGTCCCTGCTGGGGAGATCTGACCTCACCATCACCGGAGAAGTGGTCTCTGGGACATCCGATGCTGGAGCCTGAGGGCCACAGGATAGGCAGATGGCAAGACAGGTGCTGGATGGGAGAACAAGGGCCCCGGGGGACCAGCAGCCCGAGCTGGGAACCCTTGAGGACAAGCAAGCCCTGACATGGGCATGCCGGGGCCCTGCAGGAGCCTGGGTACAGTGTCACAGTTGCACACACCTGGCCTGGGAGGTAGAGGCACTGGAGGAGCAAGGAGGCAAAGCCATTGGACCCACTAGGCCAGGGAAGTGACGCATCAGGGTGGTGACACATTGGGAAGGTGGCTCAGCAGGTGAGCAGTCACACCTGTGTGACTGCTCAAATCTGCCTCAGGACTGTGTTTGGCTCACCTGAACCAGGGACATCCAGGAAAGGGGCTCAGTTGTCCAGCCGAGGCAAGCCAGCATGTTCCAAAGTCACAACAACACAGAAGTCAAAAATGCCTGTGTCACTGACAAAGATTCTTATAACTTTAGTTAAGCTCCTGAAGCTTTCAGGTTCATCTGGGCACTTCCAAATCTGTTTGATTAGAATCCTCACTCTCAAGATCAGGTTCCTCATCTGTCACTGTCCCCTAGGTATCTGGCACCAGTAAAGCACCAGCTGTTAGTCTGGATTACCCAGAAACCCCTTCTCTGTTGATGTTTCCTCTTGGTAACTTCCTGTCACCGACCCCCAGCCTGTTTCTTGGTTATAAATCTCTATGTGCTCAGGCTATATTCAGAGTTGAGCCTAATATCTCTCCTGCACTGAAATATCCAATTGCAGAGGCATCTTTACCTACCTCAGTGGTCCTACATAAGGTCTGCCTTGCCACACTGTTTTAATAAGTGCCACTAATCATTTTTTCTTTTTTTTCTTTTTTTAAATTTTATTTAAAGAGAAAAAACACAACAAAACAAAGGGTAGCAACAATACAGAATTCCAAGAAAAAAAGGAAAAGAACAACAAAAAAAACCTAAGAAATCATTACTTGACAAATTACATACTGACTTCTTGGAAATAGTTGTTCAAATTACAAAGTTAAAACATGTAAAGTAGACATTCAAACAATGAGACTGTTAACAGTTCTGCTCCACCATCTGACAAAAACAGCAATATGGTCATCCATCTTACCCACTCAAATATACATGCAATTATATCAAAAGGGTAAAATTAAACACAACAAAACAGAGCAAAGCAGATCACAAGAAAGCAATGTAAGAGACAAAAATTTCAAAACTAGACAGAGATATTCACTATCATATTGACTCTTGTTTTCTTCCAAATAGTTGTCCATATTGTCACATACAGGGGATTCACATGAAACAACATAGTATGGAATTGATCTGAGCAGGACGAGGAGGGCTTTTCAGGTCTTCAAGACCAGACATTAGGGAAGCCAAGAATGGCTGTCATAGTGTCTCTCATTCTCTTCAAAACAGCTGTCCATACCTTCATGTGTGTTGAACTTAAACAAGGCAAAGCAAGCTAAAATCATTTTGAACAAAAAGTGATAGTTTTGCTGGACTTCACATCATGACATTATGGAATCAGCACTGGGTATTGTAGTGTCTCTTTTTCTTCAAAGTAGTTGTTCATTTCAACATGTGTTATATAGTTGGTTCTCGTAAACTGTTTATAAGCTCTACACATGCATGAGTCTCTACATGTATATCTATCATTTCTGTATTAGAGGG
>PVJX010008835.1:0-32092 GCA_004027295.1 Dolichotis patagonum
TTCTATTATGTTGTGTTTTATAGGGATTTTAATATATGTGATATTATAAACAAATTTTTTATTGAAAATGAGATATTATAGTAGCCACTGATCATTCTCTGTTATTCCATTCAGAATGCTCTGTAAGTCCTTCATTCTTTTGAATGGTTTATACTATTTTGTTACTTTTGATATTATTGTATTTGAAACTATGCTGAACCACAGTAGAGAAAGTGATATTATGATAGGTACTGTTAATCTCCAGTTGTCTTATTCTAAAGTGCTGTGTTGCTTAAAAAATAAGACCTTCAGAGCAATATACTATGAAAACTACAACTACCAATAGTATATCTTGTTATCTTTGCAATAGTTTTCCTCTCCATCTGGTATAGTAAAATCAAATCAAAAACAAGACAGACTAAAACCAATCAAAGTAGAATATTGAACAAAGCAAACAATCAGTACAAAGCAAAACAGTGTGAAAAATATTGGACTTCCAAGACTAGATCAAAGGAAATCACCCATATTTGCTATATTGCATGCCCTCATCCTCCAAAGAGATGCTTAGATTGCTGGACCCAAGCCTGAAAAATCAACCAAACAATACAAGCATTTATTTGCTATATATACATTAATTTCTGACATCTCAGCCCGCCCCCCATTCAGCCAGTTTCATATGGGAGGCAAAAGGGAGCAAAGTTTTTGATTTTTGATCTGTATGCCGGTAGGCTCATGGGATGTGCTATCTGTCTTTTCTCTCCCTGGAACCTGCATGGTTTGCATGGCTTACCAGAAAGGCTGGCTAGTTGATTTCTTGGTGAGTCCTCCCAGTCCCAGCATGGCCAGTACTCAGCAGGTGCCAGCTTTTGTCTCCCTGGAACCTGCACAGCTTACATGACTTTCTGGAAAGGCTGATTAGTTGATTTCTTGGTGGGTTCTCATAGTCTGAGAATGGCTGATTCTCAGGAGGCACCAGCCTTTCTCCTAAATTTTATAAGAATAAAACCAAACAAAATAGAATAAAGCAAATCAGAATAGAACAATGCAAGTGATATAAGACTCCAAAACAAGACAACAGGAAATCAACAATGGTTATCATGATCTAAATTTTTTAAAGTAACTGCCCACACTACCACACACAATAAAATCAAGCAGAACAAATGAGAACAAAACCCATCAAAACAAAATAATTGAAGCATTACAGGATTTCAAACAAGATAATAGGAAATCAACAATGGCTACAATAATATCCTGGGTTTTTTTTTTTGAAATAGCTGTTCATATCTTCACATATAGAAATTCAAACAATATAAAACATACTAACACCAATCAAAACAAAAGTATGAAAACATTTCATGACTTCAAAACAACAGAAAATGAAAAATGACTATCATAGTATCACTTTTGCTTCAAAATGGCTGTCTGTACTAACACATAATAAAATCATATAAAATAAACTATACCAAAAAAATAACAAAAAATGAAAGCGTTATAGCCCTTCAACACAAGTTCCTAAAATTATAAATGTAATCAGAACCTTACCAACAGAGAAAAGCCCAGGTGCTGAGACAATAACACCTGAATTCTATAAGAAATTTAGGGAAGACATAATGCTAACACTCATCAAATTCTTAAATGAAATTGAAAGGGAATCAATTCTCCCTAACTCATTTCTGGAAACAAGTATTACCCTAATATCAAAATAAGACAAAGACCCAAACAAAAAAGAGATCTACAGGCCAATATCCCTAATTAAATTGCATACAAAAACTCTCAACAAAATACTGGCAAACAGAATGCAGCAAGTACCAGCCAGCCACCCTGGCAAGTGGCTGTGATCTGGCAAGCTGTGGCCACCTCAGGGCGAGAACCAGCAACATCTCCTGAGATCCACACCATGTTGGATCTTAGTGCACTGGGAACCTGAGCAATCAGTCTGCTGCCCTGGTAAGCGGCTGTGAGTCTACAGGCATGCGGGCTGAGAATCAGACATCCCATTCCACACCTTCTCCATTAGCAAGTGGTTACCAGAGATCTGAGCATCTCTTGGGAGGTTGACTATGGGTAATACAGCAAATAAGGGGGATTTCCTTATACCATCTCTTTGAAGGCAAATATTTTTATCACCATTTTGCTTTGTCCTGATTAATGGTATTGCTCTATTCAATATTCTGTTTTTATAAGTTCTACAATATTATGTACTTCCTTTGATTTTGCTGTACCTTGCTGAAAGAACAAGTATTGTGAAGATAGTGAGATATACTATGTACCTATTACTGTTATCCTGCTAACCTGATGTGAAGTTCAGTATCAATTTCACTACACTGTCTCAATTGGCTTTATTGTATCCTGTTTTGTTGTATTTTACTACCTTCAAATTAATAAAAAAATTAAAAACAAAAAAACAATAATGAAAAAAGAAACACATTTAACTTGAAAGGAAAATTACAGACTGAAAATTACAGACTGAAAATTTACAGACTGAAAATTTACAGACTTAAAAGCAGAGGAGAGAAAACAATTGTTCCATACAACAAGAGATCAGAAAAAAAGCAAGGGTAACTTTCCCATCAAACACAGAATAGATAAGAAAAATATGGTATTTTTGTGCCATGGAAAGCTACGCAACTACAAAGTACAATAATCTTGAGGATCTGGTAGGTAAATGGATGCAACTGGTGATCATGTTCATGGGTGAAACAGTTTGAACTCATTTGGGTGAACCCTAGCATAAAAAACAGAAGGAGTTTGAGGGATTAAAAAAAGCAAATGTATATTATAAAAATGATAGAGGAGGAAACACCTGGGAGGAGAAGATAGTGACACTGCTAATTTTTTACTGCCTTGGCTTAAATTCTTTTAGTTTTCCCAATTTTGCTAGGCTTGGTTTTATCGTCTTGTTTTGTTAGATTTTACTGTGTCTAAAGGTATGGGCAGCTATTTTGAACATAATAGGATGTATTATGATATTCATGGATGGTTTCCTATTATACTGTTTTGAAGTCCTATAATGTTTTCAGTCATTTGTTTAATTGGTTTTATTCTGTTGTGTTTATTTTATTTTATGTAATAGTATGGACAACTGTTTTGAAGAAAATGAGACATTATAGAGACCACTGTTCATTTACTATTATCTGGTGTTGAAGTCCTGTAATGGTTTCCTTCTTTTGATTGATTTTTATACTATTCTGTTATGTTTGATATTGCTGTGTGTGTAGATATGGGCAAATATTTGCAAGAAAACAAGAGACATTATGGTAGCCACTGTTGATTTCCTGTTGTCTTGTTTTGAAGTTGTGTTGCTTGCATTGTTCTAATTTGATTTCTTTTGTTCTATTTTGTTTTATTCTATTTAAAATAAAAAAACATAATGCAGCAAGTCATGAAAAAGATTATACAGCATGAATAACTGGAATTCCTCCCAGGAATGCAGGACTGGTCCAACATATGCAAATCAATGAATATAATACACCATATCAATAGATCCAAAGATAAAATCATATGATCACCTCAATAGATGTAGAAAAAGCTCTTGATAAATTCCAAAACTCATTCATCATTAGAACTCTATGGAAAATCAGAATAGATTGTCTTCATTTCAATCTGTTAAAAGCCATCTATGAAATGAATAACCATCATCATAGTAAATGGTCAAAAATCAGGAATAAGACAAGGCTGTCAAATGTCACCACTGTTGTTCACCACTCCTGTTCAACAGTAGCCAGAGCAATTAGACAAGGGAGAGAAACAAAAGGAATAAGGACAGGAAAAGAAGGAGATATACTATCATTATTTGCAGATGATATGATACTCTACATTAAAAATCCCCAATACTCCATTCAAAGACTTCTAGATATAATAAACAAATTTAGTAATGTAACTGAATAAAATGTCAACACTCAAAAGTCAATACACAAGTCAATCCTGTACACAAACAACAAACTCATTGAGAGAGAAATAATAGAAACCACACCCTTCACAATAGCAACCAAAAAATGAAATACTTAGGAATCAATACAACAAAGGAAGTAAAATATATATCGTAAAACTTACAGTACTCTAAAAAAAGAAATCAAAGAGGATTTCCAAAAATGGAGACATTCTTTGTTCATGGATGGGAAGAACAAACATTGTGAAAATGTCCATCCTCCCAAAATTGTTATACAGATTTTAATGCAATCAGAGAAAGTGTAAATGTCAGGATTTATTCATTGACATTGTCTAAATATCTTACCTGAAAGAGGTGAAATGATTAAGGCTAATTGTCTTTCAGAAACATTGGAATATGGAGGATTTGAGCTTCCAGAATTAATGAGGGGATAATGTTTTATTATCTAATCAATTGTAAGTAAATTTTTAAAGTTGGAAACTGACTTCTTAAATTAGGAGAGAAATGTCTATGTACCACATATAATGGTTTATCCTAAGATTTCAGGTGAGGAAAAAAGATTGAACAGTAAAGGAAAGTAAAACATAAAACAAAGATTTTAACTTATTTAAATGAAAAATTGGCATACAAATATATTTTTTAGAGCTAGAAAAGTTAAGATTCAATGACACTTTACCACTGAGCTATATATTATTACTGGTGTTGCTGTACTTTCAGTAGCTGTTTTTTCTTTAATTTTGAGACAAACTCTCACTCTAAAAAAAGAAATCAAAGAGGATTTCCTATGTTGTTCTCAAGGACCAGATCCTCCTCTTTCAGCATCACTACAGGCTTTGACTGCAAAATGTCAAAAACCATGCCAGATGTGCATGTTATTTATGAACAGTGGCAAAAGTGTGAATTTTAGAGATGCAAAAGAGGAAGGCTTTCTCTGTCTTTTAGAACAATCTGAAAGAGCATGTGTATGGACCTTGGAGGGGTCAATCTTGCAGGTTTTTTGGAAAACTATAACTCATGTGTTTGGAATTATTCAAGAGAAGACATTAGTTCTTCCTTCTTGCTTAGCTCTGCTTGCTTTGACTCAGGAAGAGGAAGGTGGATGCGCATGAGTTCTTCACCATGAAATCCCTAGAAAAAAGGGACCTAGACTGTGTCTTTAAATGACATGTATTGCCAAGACATGGACAGTTTTATTCACTTGACCTCAGTCATCTGATATGGCCAAAATTCATTCATGAATCTGTGCTTCTACCAAGATTCCCCACAGCCCTCTGATGAATATTGTTGATTGATACATAATCAGTTTCTTAAAATTTCTATTGACTGGATCTTAGCCAAATTAAAATTATGCTGAAGAGTTATGCGGTTTCTCTTTGCTGTGAAAAACAATTTAAATAGAAAATAGAAATGAGTAAAAGAGTGAATGATAAGTTTCTGGGTAATGTGAAATTTATTTCCAAAAGATGAATCTGTCAGAGCAGGACATATGGTGAGGGCTTGGCAGGATTTAGCAGAAAACAAGTACAATTTTAATTCATCAGGTTCAGGCAAATAAGAAGGTGATTATTTTTCAAATGGTAAATGAATTAAAATTTTGAGAAAATACAAATGAAATTTTAAAAATTATTATAAATAGAAATTCATCTCTTTTTTCTTTTTTATAGTAGGAATCAAACTTATGACCTTGCATTTGCCAAGCAGGCACTTACGCGGCTGAGATAAAAAGAGAATTCTCCATTTCTCTACTTTATTTTCTGTGCACACTTTCCCATCTTCTTCCATTCACTTACCTATAGACTCATCCCATTGTTTTGTCTCTAATACTTAACTTTCCCTATACTTACAAATCCACTAATCCATCAATGATCTCATCCATTTAGTTCCTACTTCCATTTCAGAAATTATTTTGATTGTATATGAAAATTAAAACTCCAACAAGAAAGGAACTAAAAACAAATTCTGTTCATCAATTCACTGACAATATATGCAAACATTATATTCAAATATACTCAAAGTTGCTTTAGAAAAGAACACTGTGAATACAGCACAATGTGAACAATTAAGTTATTACATTTTGGTAAATATTAAATATTATTAATCAAATTTCTAAATTTACGAGTGTGGAAAAAATGTATCACTAAGAAAGAAATAGGATAACCATGAATTGATGAAAATTCTGCAGAATTCACAAGAATTGAGTCATATTTAACAAAACATTGTGTTAGCAGTGTAATGAAAATCTCAAAGACACTGAAAAAAATAAAGAGGAAAAATGTGGTCACAAGACCATATACATTAAAAATGCAATGGATAAAAAACACAAGTATAGTGGCAAAATTTTGGTCATTTGATGCAACAAATAAAAGACTGAGTACATTCAAATATGGTAGATAAAATTATTTGTTTTTGCAATAATCATAAATTCTAGAAAACTCAGGAATAAATGTGAGTAGAAAAATATTGTGTATAGTAATTTGTGTGGAAGGCATGCAAGAGGGATCAGCAAGCCTAGCCAGACTGTGCTTGGTGAACATCTGGCTGGGGCCCACCCTGGGCCCTGAGTGTATGCACCCAGCAGCGGTGGGCGGAACCCCAATGTGCACCTGGAAAACTTGGAACTCTGTGACCAGGCAGTAAGACTATGCCCTGCATCTGAAACCACCCCAAAGCATGTGAGTGGGATTCCTGGGCATAATTTGGCTGTGCTACGTGAACTGCAAGCAGCCAGCTGAGCAGGAAACCACCCTGGGCTCTGACTGCGTGCACCCAGGCAGTGGTGGTGGTGGAATCCCAGCATGTACCGGGCAAATTTGGAACTCTGCACTCAGAGAAACCTTGGACTACAGCAGACTATCTGTGCTACCTTGAAGGGAGATGAAGTGACTGCCTCACCATAACAAGATATATGCTGGCTCCAGTCAGTGTGGTGAGTATGTCCCTAAAATAGAGATGTATAGTAGGTAAATAGGGCCAGTAGTAAAGCTCCCTCTGACTAACCGTAAGACGTTGTTAAGTCTGACAAGAGTGACAGTGACCACTTCCTCCACACAGAAAACATCAGGCAGAGTGAGGAGTGTGTCAAAAAGGACTCCCCCAAGTTGAAGAAAATCAAAAGGGCTTATTAGACACACAGGCACACAATAGGGACACAGTAGGGCCTCAGATGACATAAGCATTATAGACAGGGAGATTAGATGACTGAAGATAAAGTACTAACAGGAACTAAAAGCCAACCTACATCAATACTACTAGGCTTGTCAGCCCAGGAAGAATATAGGATGCACCCAATAGGCCTTGCAGCAGGGAGTCAGGTGACTGGCCCACCTATTCATTGTGGGACCCAGCAACTGGACAAACATCAACCTTAGAGTAGGACATCAAGTTATGCACTACCAACAGTTCACACTAACGGGTCTGAAGAACTAAACACTAACTCAAAAGAGGAAAATGTCAAAATGAAAAAGCAGAATGCAATCTCAAACATCCAGTACAACAGATGCAAGTACAGGAGACATTGCAATATAGGATTCCAAAGGTAACATACCAAGAATCTCTGAAAATATAAGGAATTAAATTTAAAAAAAACAACTCCCTGAGGCCATAGAGGAACTCAAACTAGAAGTACTCTCCCAGGTAAAGATAGAAGTAACAACCTTAGTGAAGGAGTTGCTGAGCTCAGCCAAAGAAGAAATAGAGAAAAACATACAGGAACATGGGAAACTGAATGAAACCTTGAATGAACAATATAGAAAACAAGCAGAATTCATGAAACAAACTGAAAGAGACATACAAGAAACAAAAAATTCGATCCAAAGCATACAAAACCATTTAAATGAAGCTGAGGATAGGATTTTGGACCTTGAGGATAGGATTGCAATTAGTGATCATTAAAGGACAGAACTTTTAGAAATCATTAAGCAGGGACTGGGGACAGCTTGAGACCAGCACTGTCAGCTGCTGAGTTCATATCCACACCCCTAGGACAGGATATTGTGCCTTGAGGGCTCTACTGGCCCCAGTTCTCCATGCCCAGGTTATGTATCTCAATTAAGAGAGACAAGAATCTGCAGAGGAGTGGAGACTGCCCCAGGTGAGTTCTCATGACCTGGGGAAGGCTGGAGACCTAGGTTCCGGCTTTTGAGATTCTTGGGAGCTACTGGGATTCTGGACTGGGTCTAGAAGATTGCAGGGCCTCAGTCAACCACGCTCAGTGGTCTTGTTATAGTCCAGGAGGCAGGAACCTTGCACGAGGACTCTGGGCTCAATTGGGCTGGCCTGGGGACAGCGTGTGACCAGCATTGTCAGCTTCTGAGTACATATCCACACCGGTAAGACAGGGGGTTGTGCCCAAGGGGTTTCTGTGGCCACAGATCTCCACACCCTGCTTCCACCTCTCAATTTAGGGAGCCTGCAAAGGAGCTGAGACTGCTCCAGTAGATGACGGTACATTAGGAGATTTGCGACACACCCAGAGGAAGCTTTGGAACACCACTGAAACCAAGAAAATAAAGAAAAATGACAAAAGGAAAGAACAAAATGCAGGCTGAAATCACCAGCCCATCCAAAGAAAGCCTAAGAGCCATGTACATAGAAGAAAATAGAATCCATACACCTGAAATGACTGAAATGATAACAACTAATATAAAGAAGTAACTAGAGGAATCTATGGAGAAATTCAAATCAGAAATAACTGCCCAGGTAAAAGAAGAAATGATAAAAGTAGTGAAAGAAATAGTAAACACATCTAGTGAAGACACAGCTAAAAAATTAGAGGAACAAAGCAAACAGAATCTCTGAATGAACACAATAAGAAAGAAAAAAAGAATACAAAAAGCATATTCAAAGAGATATACAGGAAATAAAAAAATTCTATTTAAAGCTGTAAAAACCACCTAAATGAAAGTGAAGATAACATTTCATACCTCGAAGACAAGATTGCAGCTAGTGAACAGGAAAGGAAAGATCTTTTAAAAATAACAAAGAATCAGGAAATAATTCAACAGCTGCCAGATAATGCAAATAAAAATAACATAAGATTAATAGGGATAAATGAAAAAGAAGGGCCAAATGATGACAGCACAAATGATATCAAGAGGATGTTTACAGAAGTAATAGCTGAAAACTTCCCAAACATGAGAATGGAAACTGATATTCAGATTAGTGAAGCATATAGAACTCCAAATAGCCATAACCAAAATAAAACTACACTCAGACACAAAATAATCACCATCCAAGAAACCCACCATAAGAACAAAACACTAAAAGCTGTTAGAGAGAAAAGACAGATCACCTATAAATGAAAGCCTATCAGAATCACAGCAGACTTCTCAACACAAAAAATGAAGTTAAGAAGAACATGGATTGAAGTATTTCAGATGCTAAAAGAAAATCACTTCCAACCCAGACTGATGTACCCCTCAAAACTGTCCTTCAAAATAGATGGAGAAATAACATACTTCCATAACAAAGAACAGCTGAAAAACTTCATGACCACCAAACCAGCCCTACAAGGAATACTGAAAGATATTCTAGATACACATAGAATAAAACCACTAAGCAAGGCAGACAATTAAATAGAATGAAAAGCTAAAGATACAACAGCAGAAAGATAACATGTCAAAAATAAACCAATATATAACAGTTATAACCATTAATATAAATGGCCTCAACTCACCAATCAAAAGAAACAGACTGGCAGAATGGATCAAGAAACAACATCCAACAATATGCTGTCTACAAGAAACCCAAATTACCCAAAAGGAAACCCATAGACTGAAAGTCAAAGGAGGGAAAACAATACTTCACCAAACAGGAAACCAAAAAAAAGTGGGAGTAGAAGTCCTGTTTTCAGACAATGTAAACTTCAAACCAACAATGACCCAAAGAGATAAAGAAGGTCACTACATACTAGTTAGGGGAAAAATTCAAGAGGAAGCAATAAAATCTTAAATATATATGCACCAAATTCCAGAACATCCAGCTATACAAAGCAAATATTAAAAGAAATGAAAAGTCAAATAAGGAATAACACAATTGTAACAGGGGATTTTAACACGCCACTGACACAGAGGGACATGTCAACTAGACAGAAAATCAGCAAAGAAATAACAGAACTGAATCACACCTGTGAACAAACGGACTTGATAGATGTATATACAGTTTTCCATCCAACAACATCAGAATAGACATTCTTCTCAGCAGTACATGAGACATTCTCTAAAATGGACAATATACTAGCACACAGAACATATTTATGTAAATGCAAAATAATTGAAATTATCCCATGCATGTTATCAGATCATAGTGCCATGATATTAGAAATTAACAATAAAAGCAACTGCAAAAACTTCACAAACACATGGAAACTGAGTAATACACTCTTAAGCAATCAGTGGGTAATAGAATAAATTAAAGTAGAAATTAAACAATATCTACAAGCAAATGAAAATACAAACACAACTTACCGGAATCTGTGGGATGCAATGAAAGAAGCCCTCAGAGGAAAATATATTGCACTGAGTTCCCACATCAGGAAGACAGAACGAACACAAATAAACAAGTTGATGCTACAACTCAAACTTCTAGAAAACGAAGAGAAAGCCAAGCCCACAGCCAAAAGAAGGGAGGAAATTTTAAGAATTCTAGCAAAATTAATGCAATAGAAACTAAGAAAACAGTACAAAGGATCAATGAATGAAAGAGTTGGTTCTTTGAAAGAATAAATAAAATTGATAAACCCCTAGCCAACCTTATTAAAAAATAGGAAGGAAAAATTCATGCAATAAGGAATGCAAAAGGAGAATTTACTACATACTCATTGGAAATACAGAAGATCATCAACACCTATGTTGAAAACCTATACTCTCATAGGTTTGATAACACTGAAGAAATAGACAGATTCCTAGATACATATGAACTACCAAAGCTGGATCAGGAAGATGTAAAACTGTTGAATAACTCAAATTCTATTACTGAAATTGAAAATGAAATTAAGTCCTTGCCAGCAAAGAAGAGCTCAGGCTCAGATGGATTCACTACAGAATTCTACAAGAAATAAAAAGAAGACTTAATTCCAACACTCCTCAAGCTCTTCAATGAAATTGAAAGTGGAGCAATTCTTTCTAAGTCATTCCTGGAAGCAAATATTACTCTAGTACAAAAACCAGAGAAAGACCCAACTAAAAAAGAGAACTGTAGGCCAATCTCCATAATGAACATAGATGCAAAAATTCTCAATAAAATATTAGCAAACAGGATACAGCAAATCATCAAGAAGTTTATTCAACCTGACCAAGTGGGATTTATCCCAGGAATTCAGGGATGTTTCAACATACATAAGCCAATAAATGTAATCCACCATATCAATAGAGCCAAAAGTAAGCATCACATGATCATCTCTATAGATGCAGAAAATGCTGTTGATAAGGTCCAACACTCATTCATGATAAGTAACTTACAGAAAATTGGAATAGATTGTCTTTGCCTCAATATGATAAAGGCCATCTATGACAAAAAAACAGACAGTGTCATATTAAATGGCCAAAAACTGAAAGCCTTTATCTTAAAATCAGGAAAAAGACCACGGTGTCCCCTATCAGTGCTCCTATTCAACATAGTAATGGAAATACTAGAGCAATTAGACAAGAGCAATTCGACAAGAGCATTGTCAGAGCAATTAGACAAAAAAGAGAAATAAAAAGTAAAGATAGGAAAAGAGGAAATAAAATTATCATTATTTGAATATGACATGATACTTTACATAGAAGACCCCCAAAGCTCCATTGAAAGACTCCTAGATATAATAAATAAATTCAGCAATGTAGCTGAATACAAGGACAATATTCAAAAATCAGTAGCACTCCTATACACTAACAACAAAAATACTGAGAGAGAAATAAGAGAAGCGACATCCTTCACACTAGCATCCAAAAAAATGAAATATGTAGGAATATATCTCATGAAAGAAATAACAGAGCTTTACAGGGAAAAATTATAATACCTTGGAAAAGAAAATTGAAGAGGCCCTCAGAAAATGGAAAGACATCCCTTGTTCATGGATAGGAACAAAATGTGAAAATGGCATTCTCCCAAAATTACTATACAGATTCAATGCAATCCCAATCAAAATACGAGTAACATACCTCATAGATATAGGGAAATCACTCCTAAAATTCATCTGGAACCAGAAAAGACCTAGAACAGCAAAGGCAATTCTAATCAGCAAAGGAAAGGCAGGAGGCATCACAATCCCTGAGTTGAAGTTATACCACAAAGCTACAGTAATAAAATCAACATGGTCCTCGAATAAAAACAGACCTGAAGATCAATGAAATAGATTGGAAGATACAACCACAACCACAAATTTAATCAACCAACTTATCTTTGATAAAGAGGCCAAACATGTCCCCTGGAAGAATGACAGTCTCTTCAACAAATGGTGCTGAAAAAATTGGATCCATACCTATAACCATATAGTAAACTAAAATCTAAATGGATCAAATATTTAAATGTTAAAACAGAAACAATAAATCTGTTGGAAGACAAAGTAGGTAAAAACCTCAAAGATATAGGGGTAGGTAGAGAATTCATGAACAAGAATCAAACTGCACAGGATATACTTCCCAGAATCAATAATTGGGAATATATCTTATTAACGAGTTTCTGCATGTTGAAAGAGATTTGCAGCAGAGTGGAAGAAAACCCACAAATTGGGAAAAAATCTTAATGGATTGTCACTCAGACAAAGGACTTCTGTCTAGACCTTATAAAGAATCAAAAAAAAATCATTCCCTCTAAATTCAAAGACCCAATCCAAAAATGGATATCTGAAAAGAATACAAATACTCAGATGAAGAAATATGAATGGCAAATTAATACATGAAAAAATGTTCATCATCATTAGTCATGAGAGAAATGCAAATTAAAACTACACTGACATTCCATGTCATCCCAGAAAGAATGGCCAGGATAGAAAAAAAATACAAACAACAAATTCTGGAAAGTCTTTGGGGAAAAAGGAACTCTTCTGCACTTTTGGTGGGAGTGTAGACTGGTAGACTGTGGAGGTCACTCTGGAGTTTCCTCCAAAAGCTGAGTATTGAAGTCCCATTTGACCCAGCTTTTGCATTTCTAGGCATATTCCTAGAAGAATTGACAACATTATACCACAGGGATATATGTGCACCCATGTTTATAGCAGCACAATTTGTAATAGCCAGATATTGGAAACAACCTAAGTGCCCATCAATTGAGGAATGGATTAAAAAGTTGTGGTATTTTTCATATAATGGAGTACTACTCAGCTATAATGAATGATCACATTGAGATATTTATAAATAAATGGACACCATTTGAAATCATACTCATAAGTGAAATTAAAAAAACTCACATGTGTAAATACCATATCATCTCCCTAGTATGAGTATTGGTAAGAGTATATAAGATTTTATGGTAATCATGATTTCCCATTTCATTTCTTTGAAGTCTTTCAATGTTTTCATGCATCAGTTCAAAAGGTTTTATTCTGTTTTGTTTCACTTTATTATGCGTGCTGGTATGAACAGCTGTTTTGAAGAAAACAAAATATTATGGCAGCCATTGCTGATTTAATATCATCCTGCCTTGAAGTCTTAACATGCTTCTATTTTTCTATTACCATCGGTTTCATCATGTTGTTTCTTATTGGGATTTTAATGTATGTGATATTATAAACAAATTTTTTATATAAAATGAGATATTATAGTAGCCATTGTTCATAGTTATTCATTTCAGAATGTCCTGTAATTATTTCACTCTCTTGAATATTTTATACTATTGTGTTATGTTTGATATTATTGTATTTGAAATTATTCTCAACTATAGCAGAGGAAGAGATATTTTGACCACTACTGTTAATGTCTGGTTGTCTTAATGTAAAGTGTTGTGTTGCTTATGTTGTTCTGTTCTGGTCTGATTTGTTCTGCCCTGTTTTGTTTTATTCTCTTTAAAATAAAAAAAATTAAAAAATAAAGCAGAATGAAATGACAATCCAGAAGCTTCAAGATGATACCAATAGCAGCAATATAAGGTTAATAAGAATTAGAGAAGATTCTGGAGTCAAAACAAATGACATATGTAAAATATTCACAGAAATAATAGGAGAAAACTTCCCAAACATGGGGAAAATCTAATATGCATATTATTGAGGCATATTGATTGCCAGTCACAACCAACATATATCTACACCCAGACACATAATAATTATGATCTCAGACATACAGCATAAAAACAGAATACTAAAATGTGTTAGAGAAAAGACACAAGTCACCTATTGAAGAAAGCCCAATAGAATCACAGCAGACTTTTCAGCTCAAACCTTCAAGTCAAGGCATGATTGGAATGAGATATTTCAAGCCCTGAAAGAAAACAACTTTCAACCCAGACTGACACAACCTGCAAATCTTTCATTCAAATTTAATGGAGAAACAAGATACTTCAATGACAAAGAACAACTGAGGGAATTTACACCCACCAAACCAACCTGAGAAAGAGTGTTGAAAGACATACTAGACAGAGATAAAAAAGACCACAATCCCAGAACAACAGAAAGAAACCACCAGGCAGGACAAGCAATTAAATAAGGGGGAAAAGAAGAAAGCAAACTATTGGAACATAACATGCAAAGTTGAGCCAGTACTTATCAGTGATATTCATTAATGTAAATTGCCTCAATTCAACTATCAAAAAATAAGTTGACAAAATGGATCAAGAAACAGGATCCCACAATATGCAGTATACAAGAAACACATTTGACCCAAAAGGAAACTCAGAGATTAAAAGTCAAAAGATGGAAAACAGTATTCCATGAAACAGGAACACAGAAAATAACAGGGGTAGCTGTTTTATTTGGAGGCAATGTTAACCTCAAACCTAAAATGATTAAAAGAGACAAGAAGGTCACTACATATTCGTAAGTGGAAAAATTCAAGAGGAAGAACTAACAATTATAAATATATACACCAAACACAGGAGCACCCAACTATATAAGACACATACTAAACGACATTAAAAAAGAAATACACAAGAACACAATTATTACAGGGGACCTTAACAGCCCTCTGTCACAAAGAGATAGATCAACTAGACAAAAAGTCAGCAAAGAAGTAATAGAACTGAATCATACCTGTGAGCAACTGGACTTAGTAGATGTTTGCAGAGTGTTTCACACACCCTCAACAGAATACACATCCTTCTCAGCTTCACATGGGAAATTCTCCAAAATAGATCATATATTATCCCATAAAATATTTGTAAGTAAATGCAAGGGTATTGAAATTATCCCATGAGTAATATCTGAGCATAGTGCACTGAAATTGGAAATTAATGGCAAAAGAAATTTCAAAACTAGCATGCATACAATGAAATTAAACAACAACCTTTTAAATAACCAGTGGGCTACCGATGAAATTAAGGAGGAAATAAAAGAATACCTACAATTTAATGAAAATGCACAAACAACCTATTGTAATCTGTGGGATGCCATGAAAGTGGTCTTAAGAGGGAAGTGTATAGCAATAAATAGTCATATCAAGAAAATAGAACGATCACAAATAAACAACCTAATGCTTCATCAATAGCTACAAGAAAAAGAAGAGCAGGTTAAATCCAAAGCTCATAGAAGAGAGGAAATAGTAAAGTTTAGAGAAGAAATCAATGCAATCGAAATTAAAAAAAACTATACAAAGAATTAATGAATCAAAAAGCTAGCTTATGGCATGAATTAACAAAATTTAAAAAAAAAACTCTAACTAACCTTATAAAGCAAAAGAAAGAAAAGCCCAAATTCATGCAATTAGGACTGAAAAAGGGGAAATTACTACAGGTCCCACAGAAATACAAAAGATCATGAACACTTACTTAAAAATCTATACTCACATAGAAAGGAAAACACAGAGGAAATGCACAGATTTCTAGAAACATAACAACTAACAAAACTCTACCAAGAAGATATAGCAATTTTGAATAATCCAATATCAGCTATTGAAATTGAAAATGCCATAAAAAAACATACCAGCAAAGAAAGGTCCAGTTCCTGATGGATTCACGGCTGAATTCTATAAGAAATTTAGAGAAGATTTGATGCCAATACTTCTTAAAATCTTCAAAGAAAATGAAAAGAAAGTAGTCCTCCCTAAATCATTCCTAGAGGCAAACAGAACTCTCATACCAAAACCAGAGAAAGATCCAACCAAAAAGAACTATAGGCCAATCTTACTAATGAACACTAATGGAAACATTCTCAATAAAATAATGGCAAAAAGAATGCAGCAAATCATCAAGAAGATTATACATCATGGCCAATTAGGGTTCATTCCAGGAATGCAAGAATGATTTAACATACACAAATCAATAAATGTGATACACCACATCAACAGAACCAAACACAAAAACCACGTGGCCATCTCAGTAGATGCAGAAAAAGCTTTTTATAAACTCCAAAACATGTTCATGAAAAAACCCTTCCAAAACTTGGAATACACTGTGTCTACCTCAACCTTATAAAGGCCATCTATGACAAACCAACAGGCAATATTATACTAAATGGACAAAAGCTAAAAGCCTTCACTTTCAAATCAGAAACAAGGCAACGATGTTCACTATCACCACTCATTTACAATACAGTTCTGGAAACTCTAGCCAGGGCAATCAGACAAGAGAGAGAAATAAAGTGAATAAAGATAGGAAAGGAAGAAGTCAAATTATCACTATTTGCAGATGACATGATACTCTATATAGAAGACTCAAAAAACTCCATTAAAAGACTTCTAGAGGTAATAAACAAATTCAGCAGTATAGCTGGCTACAAAGTCAATGTGCAAAAATCAATAGCATTCCTGTACACAAACAAGAATTTCACTGAGAGAGAAATTATGGAATATCGCCATTCGCAATAACACCTAAAAAATGAAATACTTAGGAATCAACCTAACCAAGAATGTAAAAGGCCTATGTTCTGAAAATTATACTATACTAAAAAAGGATATTGAAGAGGATATTAGAAAATGGAAGGATCTTCCTTGTTCTTGGCCTGGAAGAACCAACATTTCGAAAATGGCCATACTCACCAAACTGTTATACAGATTTAATGCAATCCCAATCAAAACACCATTGGCATACATCACAGATCTAGAGAAAACACAAATAAGATTCATTTGAAAGTATAAGAAACCTAGAACAACAAAGGCAATTCTGGGCAATAAAGGCAAGGCAGGAGGCATCAATCCCTGTCTTGAAACTGTACTACCATGCCACAGTGATAAAATCAGCATGGTATTGGCAAAGAGATAGACCTGAGGACCAATGGAATAGATTAGAAGATGCAAGTATAAGTACAAAGACACTCAGCCACCTGATATTTGACAAAGGGGCTAAACATGTTCATTGGAGGAAGGATAGCCTGTTTAATAAATGGTGTTGAAAAAATTGGCTCTCCACATGCAGAAGACTGAAATGAGATCCATGCCTATGTCCATGCACAAAGCTAATGTCTAAATGGATCAAAGACCTAAACATTAAAACAGAAACACTAAATCTACTGGAAGATAGGGTAGGTAGAAGTCTTGGAGTCATAGGGGTAGGCAAAGAATTCATGAACAAAATGCAAACTGTGCGGGAAATGCTTCAGAGAATCAACAACTGGGATCTCATATTATTGAAAAGTTTCTGCACTTCAAATATATCACCGCCAGAGTAAAAAGAAAACCCACAGAATGGGAAAGAATTTTAGTCATCAAGCCCTCAGACAAAGGAGTTATATCAAGATGATATAAAGAATTGAAAAACATCAATCCCTCCAAATTCAAAGACCCTCTCAAAAAATGGGCAGCTGAGATGAACACATAGTTCTCATATGAAGATATACAAATGGCAAACAAATACATGAAGAAATTTTCACCATCACTGATCATTAGAGAAATGCAAATTAAAACAACATTGCAATATCATGTCACACACAAAAGAATAGCTGCCATCAAGAAATCAACTGACAACAAATGTTGGTGTGGCTGTGGGGATAAAGGAACAGTGTTCCACTGTTGGTGGGAGTGCATGCTGGTGCAACCACTGTGGAGGTCAATCTGGAGAATTCTCAGAAGTCTAGGATTGGAAGCTCCATTCAACTCAAAATTGAGGCCTTCATATACAAGTTGGAGACAACTTGAGACTATCATCTTTAGTGAAATAAATAAGAATCATATTTATAAATATCACATTGTGTCTCTAGTGTAAAAAGTAAAAAGAATTGTAGGGATAATAAAACCCAAAATGTGTAATTGCTACTGTAAAAAAGAGAGGGAAAGAAATTGCTCTAAGGGATATAACTGCATGTGCGTTTAAGTGTGTAAGAATGTTGAGCAGAACTGTTAACAGTCTCACTGTTTGAATGTCTACTTTGTAGGCTTTAATTTTGTAACTTGAACAACTATTTCCAATGATGACATTATGTAACTTATCAAGTGGCAATTTCTAGTATTTTTGTTTTTGATTTATTTTTGTGGTTGTAGTTCTTTTTTTTTCTTTTTTTTCCTTTCACCTTTGGAATTCTGTATTGTTGCTACCCTCTTTCTGTTTTGTTGCTTGTTTTTTTTTCTCTTTAAAATATTCTAAAAAAATTAAAAATGAAATTTTCTACGTAAACAAAAATGACACAGGGTGGCAGAATGAATCAAGAATCAACATCCAACCATATGCTGTCTACAAGGAAGCCACCTGACCCAAAAGGACTCTCATAAACTGAAAGGCAAAGGATGGAAAACAATACTTCATGCAACAGGAAACAAAAAAAAATGCAGGAGTAGCCAATCTGTTTGCATATAATGTTAATTTCAAACCAAGAATGATCCAAAGAGATAAAGAAAGTCACTATATACTAGTTAGAGGAAAACTTCAAGAGGAAGATAAAACAATATTAAATATATATGCACCAAATTCCAGAATAGATTGGAAGATACAACCACAACCACAAACACACTCAATGACCTTATCTTTAATAAATGGTACTGGAAAAATTGGCTATCTATATGCAGAAGACTAAAACTAGACCTATGCCTATCACCATGCACTATACTAAGATCTAAATGGATCAAAAATCCAAATATTAAAACAGAAACACCAAATCTGTTGGAAGACAATGTAGGTAAAAATCTTGAAGACATAGGGATAGATAGATAATTCAGGAACAAGAATCAAACGCCACAGGTAACACTTCCCAGAATCAATAACTGGGATTATGTTTCATTAAAGAGTTTCTTCATGGTGAAAGAAATATCCTGTGTGGTGAAAAGAAAACACACAAACTGGGAAAAAATCTTAGTGAACTGTCCCTCAGCCAAAGGACTTCTGTCTAGAACTTACAAAGAATTGAAAAAAATCAGACCCTCGAAATTCAACGACCCAATCAAAAAATGGGCATCCGATATGAATGCACAGTTCTCAGATGAAGAAATACAAATGGCAAATAAATACATGTAAAAGTATTCATCATCATTAATCATTAGAGAAATGTAAATTAAAACCACACTGAGATTCCATCTCACTCCAGAAAAAATGGCAAGGATCAAGAAAACTACCAACAACAAATGCTGGAGAGGCTGTGGGCATAAAGAAACTCTTCTGCACTGTTGGTGGGAGTGTAGACTGGTGAAACCACTGTGGAGGTCAGTCTAGAGACTCTTCAAAAGCTGGGTTTGGAAGTCCTATTTGATCAAGGTATTCCAATTCTAGGCATATTCCTAGAAGAACTGAAAACGTCATACCACAGGATATATATGCACCAATGTATATAACAGCACAATTTGCAATAGCCCAATCTTGGAAACAACCTAAGTACCCATCAACTGAGGAATGGATAAAAAAGTTGTGGCACTTTTATAAAATGGAGCCAGCTATAAAGAATGATCACACTGAGATATTTATAAAAATTTATGCAACTTGAGACCATACTCATAAGCGAAATAAACCAAGCTCACCTGTATAAATACCGTATAGTTCACTTGTGTAAGAAATGGTAAGAATACATAAGATTTTATGGTAATCATGACTCCCCCTTGCATTGCTTTGAAATCTTTTAATGTTTTAATTCATCAGTTGGAATGATTTTATTCTGCTTTGTTTCATTTTATTATGTGTGATGGTATGAAGAGCTATTTTGAGGAAAACAAAACATTATGGCAGCCATTGCTGATTTAATATCATCTTGTTTGAAGTCCTACCATGCTTTTGTTCTTCTATTACCATCAGCTCTATCATGTTGTATCTTATTGGATTTTAATATATGTGATAGTATAAACATTATTTATGGAAAATGAGATATTATAGAAGCCATTGATCATTTTCTGTTATTTTGTTCAGAATTCTCTGTAATTCTTTCTCTTGAATGGTTTTACACTATTTTGTTATGTTTGATATTTTTGTAAGTGAAGTCATGCTCAACTATTACAAAGAAAGAGACATCATGGTAGCTACTGTTAATATCCTGTTGTCTTGTTGTAAAGTACTGTGTTGCTTATATTGTTCTGTTCTGATCTACTTTGTTCTGCCCTCTTTTCTTTTATTCTCTTTAAAATAAATAAATTAACTGTACTACTAGCCTACAGAATTTTCCTTAGTTTAATACATAAATTTAATTCATTACCACTTTAAATGCAAGAGGATTTGGTATGAGTGAGAAGGGAAATACAAACAGATATCAAAATAAAGTTTAATCATCATATTTAAAACACAATAATACTTAAAGAGGAGAAAAACATAATGGAATACATTAGAAAAATCTGAAATTTAATGATATGAAGAAAATTTACCATAATAAAAGTGACTGAAAAAGAGAAGTGGGGAACAAGTTAAAATTAAATACTATAGTTAAAATTGAACACAAAAAGATTTAATAAAAAATTTATAGAAAAAAATTTCTAGAGTAATATGCAAAGTCAAAAAGGGATTTTTACAGTTGTTGGTAACATTAAGCTTATTATAGAAAAAGGTAAGAAAATTTCAGTTGTTTACTGATGTAGACTCTATGTTTTAATCCAATAGCTAACACATAATGTTGCAGATTTGCCCTGGCAGCACTATGTACTATAGAAACGATTTTATTTTTTTCACTAAAAATGTTCCTTATTTACCAGAATGTGCTTTATCTCTGATCCAATGTAGAGAATTTTTGTCTGGTCTGAACAAAAGAATGTAGCACTTGGGGGCAAAAATACAGTCCAGCAGCCCTGCACTGGATGCCGAGATGGAGAAGACCTCCATGGCTACCATCACTTTCCCCTTGCTGCTGTAGTACACAGGGAGGAAAGTGATCCACACACTGAAGAACACCAGCAAGCTGAATGTCAGGAACTTGGCTTCATTGAAGGTGTCCGGCAGGTTCCTGGCCAGGAAAGCCACAGTGAAGCTGAGCAGGGCCACAGAGCCCAGGTATCCTAGGATACATTAGAAAGCAGTAAGGGAGCCCTTGTTACACACAACGATGGTATGGCCATGTTCAGTTGTGTGTCTGTGTCAATGTAGGGTGGATTTGTCTCCATCCAGACTGCACAGAGTTTGAGCTGGACCAGGGAGCAGATAGGGATGATTTAGTTTGATGCCCCTGATACCAGCAGCTGTCTCATCCTTCCACCTGGATCAATGACCTTAAAGGCTAGCACCACAGTAATGGTTTTGGCCAAGGCAGTAGAAAGAGCCATAGTGAAGACAACTGCAAATGTGGTCTGCTGGAGGATACATGTGGTTGTGTTGGGACGGCCAATGAAAAGCAAGGAGCACAGGAAACAGAAGGTCAGAGAGATGAGGAGGGTGTAACTGAGAGCCTGGTTGTTGGCCTTGACAATAGGAGTGTCTCGGTGCTTCACAAAGAGCCCAAGGACAGCAGCTGTGAGGACAGTGAGACTCAGGGCTGTGCCAGCTAGAGTCTTGCCCAAGGGGTCTTCATAAGCTAGGAAACTCACAGACTTTTGAAGGCAATGGTCTTGCTGTACTGTGGCATACTGGTCATCAGGACATTTCACACACTGCTCCAGATCTACTGGGAAATTCAAATGGTCATTAGATCAAATTCATTATTTCTCCCCCATTCACTCCTCTATTTCATAGGTCTCCCTAAGAAAAATGGCATTATTCCATTTTTTTCTTGCTTGTTTTTCATTTAAAATAAAATGTTTTCCATTTAAAATAGCATTCTTCAAACTGCTAGACAAGAATCTTGAATTCAAGACCTTTGTACAGAGTTACATCACCATCCCTTTCAAAAATTGTTACATTTTGAAGTAGACTTAAGTTCCAGCATTACACAGCCTATACTAAAGTTGGTGATTCTTTTGTCTCAGATTCATGGAGTGCTTGGAATCCAGATCTGCATCAGCATGCCTTTCTTTTCATTTGATTTTCTAGACACTAAGCAAAGGGATGTTACATTTACAGTATTTCCAAATTAATCCTGCCTTTTACAGTTTTATATTTTCACAGAACAATAAGAGGTATACCTACCTATAGCTAACCTCTGTAAATTCATGCTTTACAGACTTGTTCAATGAATAACGACTTGAGAAACACAAACAATTTACCACATTCTAGAACTATGATGAGATTTACACACTTTCAATTAGGAGATGGTCTCCCACTCTATGAAAGTTTGTGGCTTTCTTGAAAAATATAATTGCAGTTCATTTAACAATTATATTTTATCTGTAGAACAAATTATAAAATGTCAAAATTCTCCCATTGCTGACCATTTCCATCTGTGAAAATGCTTTCTTTCTTCAACCAATTATTTCAGATTTATCACTAGAAATATTTTCTATACTGAAGTATGGTATCTTTCAAAATGATCATTAGTTTTCATTTTATGTTCCAGCACTATGACATTCAATTATTTATTCCTGTGTGTTTTATATTTACAAACTAACACTCTACAAAAATTGTTTCAGACACATTCTTCTTTCCCATATGTGATTGCTTTTATATGTTTTTCTGAGTGTTTTGTACAAGCAGGAAGATGTAGCACATCTGGTAGAAGGAGTCAAAGGAGTATTCTCCTGGGGCATTTGCTTTCAGAACTTAACTGCAAAATGTGTGGCTTACTTTAGTTTTGTGTGAATGTCATTTATAGGATGCATGCAGCTTCTTCCCATTGTTAATTTATTAAATATTTCTTTCATATTTATAAATCATGGAAAGGATTTCAACTTTGTTATATTTTCTTCATTCATTGATACCATTTCTTTTTCAACAGATGTAGAAAACTAAATTTTACTTCATAGTCTGAATTTGGTCATGGATTCCCTATTTAGAACATACATGTCTATTTGGAATACAATATTTCAATTTAGTTCCCAAAGAAAATCGGTCTGTAAACTTAGCTTCTTCTAATGACATTGTCAGCTGTTGGTAACACGATGTACCTTTCTTTCTCTTTGTAAAAATGTTAATGTGTATGTGTTTTCAGTACATATTGAGTCCCTTCACTGCAGGGAATTGGTACACATATATAACACATCATAATTCTTTTTTCCCCACTTTTTTAGTCTCTTTTCATTGTTCTAGCTTCTCACTCATTTATTTATTTTGTAAATCATTATACATTTAATTGTCTTATATACAGATTGACACAAGATTCACAGGACAAAAGACATATAAAACATATAAGACAAATATCTAAGTTAATGTTTTTTGATAAACTGCCCATGACATACTAAAGTAACTTTATCTCCCTGTCCTTTTTCCTCTTCATTACCTTTCATTATGCTTTTACATGTTGAGTTTTTCAAATGAGAGAAACTATGCAATATTTCTACTCATATGTTAGATATAATTCACCTTATATTATGGTCTCAAAGTGCATCAGTTTTCCTACAAATGAGTCATTTATCCTTCTTTATAACAGAGTATTAGTCTATAGAACTCATATGTTTTATATGTCCTCTTAATAATGAGGATTTAGCTATGCAGTATAAGCGCCTGATTAACAAGTGTGAGGTCACAAGTTTGATAGTTGGTACCAAAAAACAAAAAAAGGAAATAGATATCCTCTTAACATAAATGGTTATGCTGCTTTTTACTTTCTCTGAAGGATTTTAAGTAAATCAGCATTAGCATGCTGATTTAAGCATTGAAATTTCACCACTGGTACATTTTCTTTTCATGTTGAATCCTAATAGCATTTATTTTTATTATATTTTGTTAATGCTTATTAATTTTATGAAATAATGTTTCATTGTGGTATTTTTCTACATGTATATAATAATAATGTTTTTCCCAACCTTACCCTCCCTCACACCCTCTTCTGCTTACTCCCTTTTGCTCCTCTAGTAACAGACTCCAGTCCACTTTTTACCATACGTGTTGATCCCACATATCGGGAGAACATGTAATACTTCATTGCATGAGTCTGATTTACTTCAATTTATTTGAGGACTTCAAGTTCTGCTACTATTCTGAAAATATCATAGTTGCATTTTTCTTTATGACTGAATACTTTAATATGTATATATAATAAATGTATTTGTTCACCTAATGGCATCTGACTCAATATATTGGCTACTATGCATTGTGTACAATGAACTTACACATGAAATGATGTCACTAGGATGCTGACCAATTCCTTCGTGCATATATTATGGATGATATAATTGGGAATAGGTTAGAGAGAGTTTTTCTTTTAACAGTTAATCCATATAAATATTTTGGGGAAATATTAAACTAAGAATTCATATTTGTTAATAGACAAGTTTTGGTCAATTTGTTTTATTTTTTCTCAGAAGTCTTTTGCTATCTCATATAATTTGTGAGTGTCAAGTAAACATTCAAATAGATTGGTATAGAACAGTGAACTATATATTGATAAGGAAAGTTTCCATGCATCTGAAGAAGCAATAACAATTTTAGCTATGATGTTATTTTTTAAATGTCTCTTTGTCAAATACTTCCAATGTATATATTGTTGTCAATTATTTTTTACTAGAATCAACATTTCTTCTGTTGATTTCTTTATTTCTTTTTTAATTTCTTGGGCATTCTTTTTATTTTATTTTTCATCATGTATTTTTATTTCAATTTACTTTTTGTTATCTAGTTTGTAAAAATATTTCAAATGAAGAACTTGTTGTTCAATAACTGAATATTCATAGCATCACATAAATATATATATAATATGAAGTATACATTTGTCATGAAAAGTTATTGCTTCAATTCTAATGTTTGATAAGTGATTCAAGTACAGATATGTGTTAATTTGCATTTTAAATTATTGCATGAGAAACAAAATTTTTGAGACTTGTTATTGAGAAACCAGAAGCATAAACAACATGATAGAAATGTACTCAAACTCTAAAAGAATACATATTCAAATTAATATAAATATTATTTGTGTTTTAAAGACATAGAATTTCATTTTCAGCCTTTTGAATAATACACAAATGGGAATTAGCCATTTGGGCCACTTCTGCTAATCCTAAAGAAGAATTTATCTCACTTCACTTCATTTTAGTATAATAATGAATGAATCAATTTTTCACCTCTGTTACAAAACACTCAATATGGAGAACTTAGAGCAAGAGAATTGCATTGTGGCCCACACTTTCAGTCCATAGTCAGTGGGCTAAAGGCAGAAAAGGCATGGCATAAGGATAACAATAAAGATAGCTGTTCCTCCCATGGAACCAAACAGTGTAAAGAGAGATAGACCAGCAGATACATAGACACATAGATAGATAGATAGATAGATAGATAGATAGATAGATAGATAGATGATAGATAAATTGATAGAAGCTAGATATGGAATCATCACTGGAGTTACGTATTTGTGACTATAATACCCAAGTAAACCAATGATATTTTGTGCATATGAACATTTTGGAATAAGTTTAGTGAAAATCTAGAACACATTCTGCAATGCTACACCCTCTGTGAAAGTGCCTCTGAACTTCTGCTAAAAATATAGATCCTATCATGCATTAAATCTCTTAGACCAAATGCATATCCCCCAGCAGCTCTGTGGCACAGACTATGATTCAGGATGTATGTTATTTACCCTACTGATGTATCACTTCTGGTACAGCAATGATAACATTCCAGGAACTGATGTCATAGTGTAATCCAGGCATGTACCACACTAAAGATGTAATTCTGTTTCAAGTCAAGCATAACCTCTATGAGCAACTGCTTTCTGTCAAGATTAGTGTTAGGTCCTGAAAAATAATGATATTCTGGATCTTCATGTACAATGCAGTCACAATGAGGTTTTAAGCATGTACATATATGTTGTTTAATAATTCTAGTGTTAAGATTTATGGTAAAGATGGAACTCAGAGGTAATATTGTGGGAGAAGCATTCTAATGAGAATATAATATTTTCAGCAGGTCTATATAAACGTCTCAGAATAGCTTGGGAGTGTTTTGTGCACCTGTAATCCCAGCTACACAGTAATCTGAGACAGTGTGGTAAAAATTTGCAAAATTTTTCTCAAAATAACAACAAAAATTATGGGGATTTTTATGGCTAAGAGTGAGGGAATTGCTTGACCCAATCCTCACCAATGTCAAAAGGAAAAGGAAATGTAAAAAATAAAAATGAATGTATGTGTACATGAAGAGAGAGGGACAGAGAATATACTGAGTTGAAGGAATAAAATTTCACCTGACAGAAGAAAGACTTTTGTCATTGTTGTTCTTTGGAAGACTTTTTTCCATTTTCTGGATAGATAGGGTGAATACAAAATGAACATGGGAAATGTCTCCATAAGACACACTCTTACCAGTGTCTTTGGTGATCTCATTTTCTGGGCAAGGGGTGCAATCAAAACAACAGACAGGCTTTCCCTCCTGAGAGGTTTTCCTAAATCCAGGATGACAATTCTCACTGCATACAGAGTGGGGCATCTGGGTAAAAATATACATTGGTGAGTTCTTAGAATTGTATCAATCCTTCAGATCCTTTCTATACATAAATAGTATTACCTATATGTATGTGTGAGTGTGACATTTAACAATAAAATTTTATAAATACTTACATAATATAATTAAGCAAATTGACTCCATTCCAATTCATTGGAAAGCTAGTCAAATGAGAAAATTGATGAAACTGTAATTGAGATATTTAAATGCTATCGTTTCCCATTACAAGAATATTTGGTGAACAAATCTAAAAAACAATATTTTGGTTATTTGTTACTGAAGTGCTTTATAATTATATCAAATATACCTCTGTAATTCCTGTGGCCCACTCAATCATATCATCAGATAAAGACATTATTGACCATGTGGAACATGTCGGGTAAATGCTCCCAATTTGACCTTAAGTCTAAGGCCTTCTGGAAAATTCCAAAAGTTGAGAATGTCATACTCAACTTCCAGTTTGCTTCCATCATTCAAATTCACTTGGTGTCCAGCAGGATTGTTAAATTGAATGTTCCTAAAAATTGGCTGTAGCTAAAAGAGAAAACATCCAGTGCTGAACAGGGCTTCATGATTAAGAAACAAATGAACTAGGAAAGCTCCTAATTACCTTAAATTTTTGTTGCATAATGCAACACTGACATTCAACACTGACTGGCATTCAATATGATAGAATAAATGAAGTTTTGTGGAAGACAATATATCTTGTTTTTCCTAAAAAGTCAACAAATCTCAGGTGAAAAATTTTACCCAAACTAACTTAAATAAAATTTTCATGCAAGTTAGAAATAAAGTATGAAACTTTTTTATTCTTATCATTCATGCTCCCACAGTTTATAGCTGCAAAAGTAATATTTTGCAAGCAAAAAACACTGTAGCATAAAGTGAGAAATTCATGATAATATATTTATTTATTTATTTGTTTATTTTTAAATTTTATTTTAAGAGAAAACAAAACAAAACAAAACAAAGAAAAACAGAAAAAAAGGTAGCAACAATACAAAATTATAAGGAAATAAAGAAAACAACCAAAGACACTAAGAAATCATTACTTGATAACTTCCATACTGTCATCTTGGAAATAGTTGTTCAAGTTACAAAGTTAAAACATACCAAGTATACATTCAAACAATGAGACTGTTAACAGGTATGCTCCACGATCTAACAAAAACAGTACTATAGTCATTCATATTACACACTTAAACACACATGAAATTATATCATTTAGAGCACTTTCTTTTACTCTCTTTTTTACAGTAGCAATTACACATTTTGTTTTTTTTTTACTTCTAGAGTTCTTATTACTTTTTACACTAGAGACACAATGTGATATTTATAAATACATTTCTTAATTATTTCACTAATGAGGATAGTCTCAAGTTGTCTCCATTTACCTATGAAGGCCTCAAGAGCATCCTTCTTCATAGCTGAGTAATAATCCATTGTATAAAAATACCACATCTTTTTCATCTGCTCTGCAGCTGATGGGCATCTTGGTTGCTTCCAAGATTTAGCTATCACAAATTGTTCTGTTATGAACATGGCTGCACATATATCATGGTGAGATGACCTTTTCATGACTATATACTTAATACATAGTTTAACACTATTTAAATTCAAGAAAACAAACACTTCTTTTATAATTATAAAAGCTTATGAAAAATATTTAGCTTTTTATAATAAATACATTATCTAGGTATATTATAAATACATTACAAATATTTAGATATTTATAATAAATACATTATGCTTTAGAGAAAAGTAATGATCTTGTTTCATATTGATGTTTTTGATGCCAGGGTTTTCTTGCTAAGTGACTTCTCCTACAAAGCTCAAGATTAATCTCTTCAAAAATGACCTTCTGTGGAATCTCTTGTGCTTTTGGATAATGTGTTCTAAATTTCTCAGTGTGGCACCTTGATTATATTGCATGCTATTGCATAAAAGGTGGTTTACCTGCTAGGGGGAAAAACATCATCATTTCCTTGTTTCCCAACAGTGGCCTTTGTACTTTTGCAAGAAGCATCTCATGGAGGGCATGGGCCACAGCATACACAGCATTGTGAATATTGTGACTCCAATCAGTCATGGTCATGTAAAACTGATTCCAAGGCAGCCATGCCAGAGAGGCATTGGGTGTGCAGCCCTTCAGCGAACAGTCAGACTCAGAGAATGAGCAGTGAAAATATTTCAACCAAACCATTGTGAGGTAAAAGTCTTCTGTGTACTTGGAAGGGTTGGCTTGGTGGACAAAAGTTTTGAACCCAGGAATTTCTTCATGGTGGTTTGAAAAAGTGAGAGTTCCATGGAATGAATTAAGGATGAAATTTTTCCCAGTCATGTCTGCATGCCATTGCGAGTTTGTGACCCAGACTTTCCCAGTTAGTAAGCATTGTTCTATGTTATGGTTCACATCATTTAGGAAATCAGTGTCATAGTAAATGATTACCACATTTACTTGTGATGTTTCCTTCATCAGGATAATGTATTCCTTTGCAAATGCTATATGAGATACAAGATGAGTTGAGACCATTTTCACGAATGCTACAGATTTTTTTTCTGTCCATCTCTCTTGTCACGTCTGAGAGAAATTCAAGTCCGTTATGACATTCCATAATGACCAGACCCACCCATGTCCATCTGAAATAAATCAGCAAGGAAACCATAGCAAGAGCCAGAGATGTGTTTTTAGGGGCTACCTGATAGAGAGAAGAAACGTGTCCACTGTCACTTAGCATAGGATAAAATGAGCCAAATGTAAGCTAAAAGGAAACAAAAATGGAAGGAATGTAAGGGAAGTGTTGACATAAAGCACTTGCTCAAACCTGGAGAATATTACATATTAGCAGTAAGGCATAGAAGGAGGTAATATTAATCAAGTCTTTTTATTCATATCACTTCACAAATGTTTTTAAGAAAAAGATGAGGCACAAAATTTTAGGAAATATTTTGGTTTCTTTCTTCCACCTATTTTACTGTAGACAAAAACTTTTTAGCAAACCAACAAGTCTCTCTGTACTTATGGGCATTTAAATTTCCCAGTGGTTAAAATGCATTTAACCATGATCCTTTTTCCATCTTGTTTAGTAACCTTATAATATCCCCAACAAAAACCCCATTTTCTCTTTCCTGATCTCATTCCTCCTCACCTGTGGAAATTTGTAGAGTCCCAGTAAGGTTCCAATATGTGCAGAAGATGTTCCTGATGTTCCTGTTAACAGTGCTACAGACTTGCTATCTCTCCTACAGGAGTAATTAGGGATGTCACTTTGTCCTGTAATCAAAATGAAGGAACTCGCCAGCATCCTCCAGTGACTGTACATGAAATTATGGAACTCATATCCCAGAGATACGTTGGGTAAGAAATGAGGATTCTTGTTTATCTCTTCTATGTCAAATACAAAGGCTAGAACATTCTGGTAGATGTTAGGGATTTGCCTACATGGAGAGCATAGAAGATTTTTTGGTAAAGACTTAATCTATTGCAATCCAGCACAACAGTATTTATAACATGAATGCTCATGCTTCTCCCTCAAATTCATGTTATATGAACTAAAGTGTAATTGTGACATTATTAGTGATTGGTTGAGGAGATATAATTAGGGTTAGATTGGAAATGGACTGAGGATTACTGATGACTGAGATAACTGCCTTGGAAGTTTTCAGGCCAATTGCTTCATTTACCTAATATACCAGTATACATTATCCAAAGAGTCACTAATAAGCTAAAAAACAGATACTTTTGCATTTTCTGAGCCAAAAATTAAATATCAATAATTAGTGTTTTAATCACTCAGTTGGTTCTCTATTTTTATACATCAGGCAGAATTCAGGAGACAGCCTATCTCAAAGAGGAACCTATTTCAATCTTTGAAAGAACTGGCCCCTATGGACTCTTAGATTTTATAGCTTAACAACACATACTTAAATACTTCCTATCATAAAAGTGATACATATGAAAGTGGAAATAGCAACAAAGAGGGAAAATAATGTTAAAGGAAGTATCAGTGACAGTTCAAGAAACTTGAATTTGGGGTACATATGGTGTGGTGAAAGGTTGAAGCTGAGTTGCCTAAACCTCTGCCTCATCAGAGTTATGCATCTGATGTATTTCTGAGCAACAAGTTCGAGGCAGAAAGTATCAAAGTCCTAGACTTACATTAAACAATGGTTATAGTGATAAAAATAAAATAGTATTGGCAAAACCTGTCTTGCAAATCAAGGAAACACAAGAGAAGGTGCAGAAGCAACTGTAGGCACATCAACCTATGTGATCTTTGACATGGACTAAGTCCCTTCACTGTATGACAGGTAGCATTTTGAATAAATGGTGCTGTGGAAACTGACTATATACATGGCAGTGGTTGAACACTAGCCTATAGACAACTGAACTGTAATGAAAATGGATTAAAGTTTGCATTATTAGCTGAGAAATAAAACACCTGGAAGACAAAACATAAAGAACACTTGAAGACACACCTGTGGGCAGACTTTCTGAGAAAAACCCCAGCTATACAAGAAATGTGACCAAAGTGTAACAAATATAATTACATAAAATTACAGAGCTCCACACAGCAAAGTAAACCACCAAAAAATTGAGGAGACAAGATACAGAAGGAGAAATATACTACTCTTAAAGTGACTAATACATAAAATATGTAAAGAACTCCAAAAATAAACACTCAAATTAAAAAAAAAACAATGAAAACTGAGAAATTCAAATGATTGGACACTTCTCAGATGAAGAAATACAAACAGCCAATAAGTAAATGAAAAAGTGTTCACATTCACTGACCATAAAAAATGCAATTAACTAATACTGAGATTTCATCATCCTCCAGCGAAAAAGGCTACCATGGATAAAGCAAATGGCAACATGTTCTGGCAAGCTTGTGGGGAAAAGAGGTAGCTTTCTTATTGTTAACCGGAATGTGAGCTGTTACAAGCACTATGAAAAATGATATGGAGAGTCTCAAAAATCTAAAAGTAGAAATTCCATTTAACTGCCTTACATCACTGCTGAATACATTCCCAACAGAGTTACAAAAAACTTTTACCCATGTTTATCATCACAAAATTTAAAGTGCTCAATCTTTCTATTTTTTTAAAATTTCATTTTAAAGAGGATAAAACAGAATAAAACTAATCTAAACAAACCAATGTCAGAGAAGCTTAGTCTTTCTAAAAGCATCTGTGTCCATAAACCATTGAATAGATAAGGAAAAGTTGGTATTACTAGAAAATGTTGTAGTACTCTATTGCAAAGAAGGATAGATTCAGTCATTTGTAGGAAAGTAG
>PVJX010008835.1:32192-63663 GCA_004027295.1 Dolichotis patagonum
TGGATGATACATCTAAAAGTGTATATTATCTTGATTTAGCATAATTGTCTCATGTCTTTTATATGTACTTGTTGGATCAGCCTGGTTGTCAATTGGTGTATATATAATAATTAACTGTATGTGGATGTAGATGATAACTAAGCAAATCTGATGCTGGCAAAATAAAATCGGGAGGTAGAGAGTGAAGAAAAAAGTTGTTATTTGGACTCACTCCCCACGATGAATAAAAATCACTGTGTATAGCAAGCATGTACTATAAAATTAAAGTTGAAAAAATTTTTTTAAACTTTGAAATAAAAAATAAAATTAGAAACAATTGTCCAAGTGACAAAACCTAAAATATTGCAGGCTGGAATTATCCAAATATTGCTATTGTGCTCAACAGAGTTGAAATGGACTGTCCAACACATACTTAGTCTGAATTGATTTGCAGGTCAGTCACTTCTAAAATGATCAGGTAGTAATGGGACACAGTGGTGAACATCTGTAATCCTGGCTTTGGATAAGGGGGCTAAAGCAGGGTGATTGCAAGAGCAACCCATCTGGGACAGTTTAACATTGAACAAATGTCCGTAGAAAATTTTTAAAAAAATTAAAATAGGCCAGTGATCTAGTTCAGAATGAAGGCCTGAGTTTTCATTCACACTAGTGAAAAAGAAAGTATATCCTTCTAGTTATTTTTAAAATTAACTTTAGTAGTACAATCAATGTAGGTATAGAAAGTGGTCAAATTCATCATAGAGAATTTGTACCTGTATGTGATATATCTTGATTCCTGTTTCTTTCCAATCCTATCCTCATCCTTCATTCCTTCTTCCTTTCATTATTTAAAAAAGGTTTGTTTTCATTTATCCATCTTTTACCATTTTTTTGCTTTTCCTTTACTTCCTTAATAGAAAGTGAATACATGGAACAATTAAAGTATGTTTTCTATAAAATTCTCATGGGCTTGCTCTAAATACTGAAAAACATTGACCATAGAATTATCCTGAAGACTCACTGCAAAAAATAATACTTTTTAAAAATATCCTCACATTTCTGCAAAGAGAAAACCAGTATGCTTTTCAAATGTAGACATTTCATGTTCTCAGGTAACTAATGAGAGACATTTAATATTACTATTATTATTTAAATGTAACAAGCAAAATTTCTTTCCACATTAATCCAATCAGAGCACAAGAAGTGTCAGATATTGTAACCTGGTTGACTTGATCATTGGAGAATGTAAATATATATTCTCACATTGTTTTGCATCCCAGAAAAAAGTGATATTAGTATTTGATATCTAGAGAAGAAACTAACATGAAAACAAAACAGAAATCTTTTTAATTCAAAGCTAGGTGTCATTTAAAGAAGATGTCCATAAGTCATAATGACAGTTGACAGAAGGCAGGTACAAATTACATAGGAAACTAATGCAACCCCTTCCTGTAGATACTGTGGTAAGAAAACTAGTGGATGGCTTCCGATTGAGAGGGGTGACTTCCTTTGCATATTGTGGGTGAAATTTATTTTGTATTATATTCATGAGTATATTATTATGTTCATTTTCTCTGGCTACAGTTAAATAAGACAGAATAAGAGCTACATGGGCAAGTGTGCTCTCCAGCAGAGTCATGAATAATGCTCACTTCTCCCAGCATGAGTGTGTGGTATTATACATGGAACATTGCCCACTGGGAAAGCTTCCCTAAGCTGTGTCAGGGATTGCTGTAGTGATGGTGGTGGTTATAGCAGTGGCTAGGTCCTTTTGAGAGGCTTGGTCATGTACACATTTGGACTAAGCATAAAGCAAGCAGGGGACTCTGCCAAGCTGGCACTAAGGTCTCTAACCCTTAACATTTGAATGCATTTTGTTTTCTCTTGTTAGTACTTTTTTAAATGTTCCAAAGCAGTTGAGTATCAGGAACATTTTGAAAAAAATAGTGATCAGGGAAATATGTCTGTGTTATCATCAGCACTACTTCATATCATTCTGGAGCTTCATAGCCATAAAATAAATATTCATTAAAATATCAAGGAAAAAATAATTGACTGGATTAGCACTCATTAGTATTTCATAACAGAGAAAATTGTCCAATTTAAAAATCTATGAAAAATTTGATAAATCAAGGCCCACAGCAAAATGTGTGAACCAACAAAGTATAAATACATGAGAATTGTCAGTCTTCAATATAAAATTGCAATCTTACAGGACTTTTTGAAAAAAATTATATATATATATATATATATATATATATATATATATATATATAACAGTTAACAAATTTTAGGATATTATTTTGTAACAGGAAGTAAAGGTTTAAATGAAAAGGTGAACTAGTGAGAGGGAAGTGGGAAAGGACAGAAACAAAAAGAAAAATGGAAACATAAGAAAAAATTAAAACAAAGTTTGGTAAATAAAGAAGTGAAGAAGGGTTGAAAGAGGGAAGGGGAGTGGGAAAATAAAGAAGAATCAAGATATATCATGTACAGGTTCAAATTTCCTATGAATTTGTTATCATTTTGTGCATTCCAAATGTGCAAATATATTTAATAAAAATTTACACTTAAAGAAACAATGTTCTTCTAAGTATATAATGGGAACAAAGAGTATATTTCACACATGTTAACACTCATTAAAATTTTATCAATTGGATGGGGATTTAGCTCAGCGGCATAAGCGCTTGAATTGCAAGCAAGCTGCCGTGAGTTCGAGCCCTAGTACCGATTAAAAAAAAATTCTGTCAAAGTTGCCATTACTGTAAGAATAGAAAGAATAGTTTTTCTATGGCAAAAGCCAATACTTTAAAAGTAATATTTTAGAAGTAATCTGAAAAATAATGAAATGATAGTGTAGAAAAATAAAACATTACATTTAATGTAAGGTTATAACAAAATAAAACAGAAATGCAGCAATGCAACAAAATAGGATAAAAGAAATGAGCTTTGTGTAATTTTTATTAATTTACATATGTATAAATATGTATAGTGATTACAACACAGAGCTTATATTCCAAATCACAGACACATGTTATTTCGTGTTATATATTGCAAGAGTTGTGAAAAACATAACTGCAATTATTTCAAAAACAATTTGAAGAGGCAATAAATAATTTTGGATTAAAATATATTTTTATACAAATAAATATAGAAACATATGAGAAAGAGGAAAAAAGTCAAAAGGAAGTAAAATTCTGCTAAGTAAGATTTTCTGCTTATTTCAGCATTAAAATGATATATGCAAAATATTTAAAATGATCCCAGTAAAACATTTTAAAATATAGGACATGGTTAACTAATTTATCCTTTAATAAATATCTAAAATATTTTTGAAGTAGTGGGAAGCCTTTATTTGATGTATATGTCAAAAATATGTGTAAGAAGCATGGTTTACAGCAGCATAGAAGCAGTACATCTAAGTTCATAGGTACATATAGGTGGGTGCAGAAAAGCCTAATGTATTATTTTGACTATTTCAGTTATTAGAACCATGGTATTTCTGAATGCATCAATCATCTTCTTTTGGAAAATATTAAACATATCTTTTGCAATACAATGTTGATATACAGGGAATATATTGATGCAAGTTTCTTTCAAAATTTATTGTAATTTTGTTTTGATTTTAGCAGGAATAAAAATGTTTTCCTTAATGCTTCTTTTCAGTGAGAAAGTCAGCCTGAACATGAAAAGCTGTTGGAATTGTAAGGATGGTCACAGGTTTGTCATTTGATGGATGTGAAACTGGGCCCACAGAATAGCAGACTGATTCCCTGAGCTGTTGCGAGTTAAAGCAGAGGACAACAGCGAGAGAAGACAGCTTCTCTCCCACTGCAAATGGGAAGGCACAATGTTTAGCATCCTTGAAATATTCTTGATATCTGATGACAATTGCTAACTGATCAGTTTCTCGTCCTCCGCTATTTTCAGAAAGTTCATGACCACACAGGACTGCCCAAAGCTAGACTTCTTAGGTTGCTTTCTCAGATCCTTCACTGTTCTTGTGTTGTCTGTTCATTATGTGCATCTGGTGACGTCCATCCCCCTCACTGGCTATAAAGTCTCTTTGGTCCCTGCAGCATTCAGGATGTAGAACAGACCCTCCTGATGAGGGGAAAACCCCATGTCCGTGTTGCTTAAACTAAGGGTTTTGTCCTTATTAAATGAAATCCTTACCATTCTCAACAAATGCAATGACTTTTTTTTTAAAGGTTTCAAGTACTTGACAGTAGAATACCCTGATCAATCCACTCAATATTCCTGCCTTCCTATCATTGCCTGAAAAAAACATTTTACACCACATAGTGGAATTAAAGCTCATGGAACATCACATCAGTAAGGAAAACAGATAACATGGTTTGGAAAAATTACATGAATGAAAACACATCTGCCACATATCATATGACTTGCCTGTTCTGCAAGCTGTTCCAGAGACCCGGGTAGAGGGGATGATTAAACACAGGTAACATAAAAAGACCTTGTCTCAAAAGCCATGACATTGTGTGGAAAAGTATCCAGCAACAAAAGTATCAGCTGGCTTTGGGACATGAAGATAAATATGAGAAAAATGCAGACACAACGTGTGAAAGGAAGGTCAATGTTACCTCTCCTTCCATCAGTGCTCCCAATTACAGTAGCACATATGGCTTCAGCATCTGACAAAACCCAGTATGTCCTTGTGTCGGTAGCATCCCTGTACCACACAAGGGCACAGTGACTCTAGTAGAGCCCTCTGACTCTGTGCAAAGTCCATTAACTATGTATTTGGCTGCAGAACTGATGTCATAGTATCTGAGAACAGAGTGTTTGCATGAAGAAGAATCAATATGGAGGCTGAAAACTTTACAGATGAATTATTCCATATTCTTTTCTTGTTTTGCAGTTCCAGGGGTCATGGAGGACAAACTATATAAAGCCACAACATGTACATTATGGGAAAGGAATCACATATCTACAGTATGAGTCTACTGGAAGGAGGTTTTTAATAGCAGTGGATTCTCTGTAGTGGTATAAGATATATTACAAATTATTAAAGAAAATTAGGTCAGGCATTGTGTACAGGGTATACACTATTCCCAGTGTATTTTTGATCTGTGTTATTAAATCTTTTATTCATTCAAAAGTTGCTTATCATGTTTGATATGTTATATCTCTGGTTTTTATTCCATCTAAAGTACTTCTCTTTGCTTTTTTGTTTTCCACAAAAAAGGAAATTTTTAAAGAAAGCAGGAAATATATGTTAGGTTGTGTCATTATGATTCAAGTTAAACATTATTTGGCAGGAAATATCCACAATGTTGTATATTTTCTACTTTATCATATTATAGTATATCTTATCATTTCATTTCTTTTGAAGTGATGTTAAGTTTGAACATATTTTAATCCTTATATCCCAGAGTTCTCCACTGTAAGTTTTATTTTCCTGTTGACAAACAATGCATAATCTTTGAAGTGATTATTTGAAGGCATGTGTTTGTTGATTCTTTCAATACCCTTTGAACAAGTGGTTTTAGTATACATTGATAATCACCACCAAATTCAAATATTACATTGAGAATTGTAAAGTTGCAATTTTTCTACAATTTATTTCTCTACTTATTATCAGAAACTACTTTGTAATGAAAAGTATCACAATAATTTTATCTTACCAATAATTCTGAAAAAAATTTACAAACAAAAAATTCTACAGAAGCTAGTATTCTTTCATTAGCATCACTGCTGCAGCATGACTCCTGCTATAGTAGGGATTTCAGTTCTACAACCAATGAGACAGCTACTTGGCACTAAATTGAACATAATATCTCAGACCCTGATTTAAAGAACAACAATCAGAGTACTGTGTAGTGGCAGATGTATCAGGAAGGAAGCAGGGATAGTACAGTAGGGTAGTGGCTGATGCATCCTTCAGGTTCAACTACAAAATGTGAGAAAGATTACAAGGAAATTCAAAGTAATTCCTGGACAGTACTTTACAGCTATGTATCAGTAGGACAGGGCATCATTAGAGTGAATGAGTATGTAGTCACCCACATCTACTTAGGTATCAGCCTTCCTGACTACCAAAGAGAAAATAAATACATGAGAAAGACACTTACGGTGCCATAAAGGAGTCCTTCACAGGCTTTAGTTCAATGAAATCAGTGTAGTAAAAGTGAAAAAAAGGGATAAAAGTCCCCCAATTACCACATCACCATCCTTGTACACACTGGTGCTCTTTCTGAGTAGGCAGTGTTCATCTTCAAAGCTAAATGCTAACAGGGATTGCAGCAGAAGAAGGAACACAATGACCAACAGGATCATCATGAAGAACATCTGCAATGTCTTGCCTGATCAAGGAGGAATCTTGCCATGTCAGCCACCAAATACATATATCATGAGTGTATCTATGTGAGAATGTCATTGTTTTTGTGTGGGGTGGACATACTTATTCCCTTGACCCTTTTCAGCAAAACCTCCCAGAGGACCCATTTGCCTCCTGGGTTCTTCATCTGAGGTCTGGTGTCCAAGTTAAAAACACAACTTAGAAATTACATTTGAGCATCATTCTGCCCACCTAGATGCACCATGACCCTTCTCCTGGGAAGATTTGCTCCTCAGCCTGTGTCAATAAGCCATGTGGGATACTATCTATGGATTACAGTAGAGGTTCAAGGTTAAATGTTCACTGACAAGGTTTGAGATGGCCAAGGCCCAACCAAAAGCATCTGTCAAGTAAGTGATTCAGAGTATAAAACAATTTCATATGCCCAGAATTATTGTATCTATCACTCCATATTTGGCATATGATTATCTGCATGCTATGGTTAATTCATTGTATCAATTTATGAAGTTCAGAAGTTTAACTAAGAGACTCATCAGGGAGATAGAGCACTTAATTTATTAAATATCCTCATACTGTGCAAGAGGAGGGTATAGGGAGTTTGTGAGTGCTACATCTGCCCTGGGGATTGGGGAGTGTCTAAGTTAGGATAAGGGACTTGCTCTTTCCCCTTTAAACCTGGATGCTTTTGCTGGCTGCTGCCTTGAGGTGTTGCCCTGGGACCATCCACTCTGCACTAGAACCAGCACATTATGGTCAAAAAAACCCCACAAACACTGAGATAAATGACTCTTTCATTCCTTCATTTTGGGTATTGGGCATTTTGTGCCAGCAATGAGAAAAAAGTAACCAAGACAGAATTTTGAACCTGGAATGGAGTCATTTCTGTGACTATATCTGAACATGTGGTTTAAAAGCCTTTGGAAATGGCTTGTGCAGAGTTTGGAAAGTTCAGATATGTTTCCTGAAAGATTATCCCTAGAACAGTTTCTCAGAAAACCAGTAAAGACCAAGCTCAGGAGGTTTCTGCTGGGAAAAAAAATGGACTGCATTTGTTACTGGACTCCAGAAGATGTATGTTATGGTTTGGCAAAATGTTTCTCAGTATTTTGTTCCTATCTAGAGACTTTTGCTGAAGCTAGCATTAAGGTGGTGGGCTAAAAAATCTGGCAGAAGAAATTTCAAGGCAATCAGATATTGAGGCTGTGGTGTGACTAATGTTGAGGGTTGTTAGCCAGATTTAAACCTTGGCAGACTCAAAACTGAAAAAGTGAAAAACTTTTCTCTGAGGGAAAATCTGTGGAGCACCATGATCCTGAATGGGAGAAGACACACCATATTCCATAATGGTAACAGTATAGGAAATTTGTTTCTCCAAGTGGATTCGGAGTGCACAGAGATCCAGGCACCCAACTTTTACAGTTAAAAGTGAGAAAAGCCTGGCCACATGTCCAGCTGTCAGCAGACCTCAGCATCAACCATAAAGTGTTGGTTTTAAGTGCATATAGAATGCACAAGTTGTGAGGATTAAAAAGGTTCCACCTTGATTTTCTTTTCTTTTTTTATTTAGAAAAAAAAAACAAACAAACAAAACAGAAAAAAGGGTAGCAACAATACAGAATTCCAAAGGAAAAAAAGAAAACAAAAAAACCCTCTAAGAAATCACTAGTTGATATTACATACTGTCATCTTGGAAGTAGTTATTCAAGTTCCAAAATAAAACATATAAAGTAGACATTCAAAGAGTGAGACTGATAACAGTTCTGCTCAACAATCTAACAAAAACAGTAATATGGTCATCTATCTTACCCACTTAAACATGTGTGCAGTTATATCCTTTAGAGCACTTTCTTTTGCTCTCTTTTGTACAGTAGCAATTATGCATTTTGTGTTTTATTACTCCTAAAGTTCTTATTACACAATGTGATATTTATAAATATGATTCTCGTTTTTATATAAAGAGGAAAAAACCCCAACTAAACAAAAGAGAAAAAGGGTAGCAACAATACAGAATTCCCAAGGGAGAAAATAAAAGAATGGCAACAACAAAAACACTAAGAAATTGTCACTTGATAAGTTACATACTGTCATCATTGGAAATAGTTGTTCAAGTTACAAAATTAAAGCATATAAAGTAGACATTCAAACAGTGAGACTGTTAACAGTTCTGCTCAACAGTCTAACAAAAACAGTAATATGGTCAGCTATCTTACCCACTTAAACATGCATGCGGTTATGTGTTTAGAGCACATTCTTTTCCTCTTGTTTTTACATTAGATATTACACATTTTGAGTTTTATACTCCTACAGTTGCTATTAATTTTTACAATAGAGAAACAATGTGATATTTATAAATATTATTCTTATTTATTTCACTAATGAAGATAGTCTCAAGTTGTCTCCATTTCCCTATGAAGACCTCAAGGTCATCTTTCTTCATAGCTTAATAATATTCCATTGTGTAAAAGTACAACAAAATTTTCATCCAATCTGCAGTTTATGGGTATCATGGTTGTTTCCAAGATTTAGCTATTAAAAATTGTGCTGCTATAAACATAGATGTACATATATCAATGTGATATAAACTTTTCAGTTCTTCTGCAAAAATACCCAGGAGGAGAATACCTGGGTTGAATGGAGCTTCCACTCATAGTCTTCAGAGATTTCTCCATATTGATTCTCAGATTGTTTCCATCAGTCTACACTCCTACCAACAGTGGAGCAGTGTTCCTTTTTCCCCGCAGCCTCCTCAACATTTATTATCAGTTGATTTCTTGATGACAGCTATTCTTTCCGGTGTGAGATGATATCTCAATTTTGTTTTAATTTGCATTTGTGGAATGGCCACTGATGGTGAACATTTCTTCATATATTTATTTACCATTTGAATATCTTCATATGAGAACTGTGTGTTCATCTCAGATGCCCATTTTTGGAGAGGGTCTTTGAATTAAGGGGGCTTGATGTTTTTCAATTCTTTGATATCAGAGTAATACTTGACTCCAGGAATGAATTAGGAAGGATTGCTTTCTTTTCAATTTCATTGAAGAATTTAAGGAGTATTGGAATCAAGTCTTCTTAAATTTCTTTTAGAATTCAGTGAATTCATCAGGACATGGGCTTTTCTTTGGTGGTAAGTTTTTTATTACATTTTCAATTTCAATATCTGATATTGGGTTATTCAAAATTGCTTTACCTTCTTGGATGAGCTTTGGTAGTTCACATGTTTCTAGAAGCCTGTCCATTTCATCTATGTTTTCCTCTCTATGTGAGTAGAGGTTTTCAAAGTAGGTACTCCTAATCTTTTGAATTTCCATGGGATCTGTATTAATTTCCTACATTTCGATCCTTATTGCATGAATTGTTTTTTTTCTTTTTCTTTATAAGGCTAGCTAGAGGTTTGTCAATTTTGTTTATTCTCTGAAATAACCAGATTTTTTGATTCATTAATTCTTTGTATTTTTCTTTTAGTTTCAATTGCATTTATTTCTGCTCTAATCTTTACTGTTTACTCTGTTCTATGAGCTTTAGATTTAACTTGCTCTTCTTTTTCTAGAAGCTTGAGATGAAACAGTAGATTGTTTATTTGTGCTCATTCTGTTTTCTTGATATGACAATTTATTGCTATATACCTCTTAAGACTCTGTTCATTGCATCCCATAGGTTACAATAGGTTGTTTCTGCATTTTCATTAAATTGTCGTTATTATATCCTTTCTTCTTTAATTTCATCTGTAGCTCACTGGTTGTACTCTTTTCCATCCTTTGACTTTTAATCTATGTATTTCTTTGGAGTCAGATGCATTTCTTGTATACAGTATATTGTGGAATCCTTTTTCTTTTTCAATTCTGTCAACCTGTTTCTTTTGACGTGTGAATTGAGCCCATTTACATTTATGGATATCACTGATATGTACTGGTTGTTCAAAAGGTTGTTATTTAACTTCCACATATTCATGACAGTTTTGCAATTTCTTTTGCCATTAATTTCCAATTTCAGTGCGCTATGGTCAGATATTTTGCAGGGAATAATTTCAATACCTTTGCATATTGTGTTCTTGTGTATTTGGTTTTTCATGTCCTTTAATATCTGTCTTATATAGTTGGGTGCTCCTATGTTTGTTGCATATATATTTATAATTGTCAGATCTTCCTCTTGAATGTTTCTTATGAGTATATAGTGACCTTCTTTGTCTCTTTTAATCATTTTAGCTTTGTTGTTCACATTTTCTGCAAATAGAATAGTTACCTTTGCTTTTTCTGGGTTCCTGTTGCATGGAATACTCTTTTCGATCCTTTGACTTTTAATCTATGTATTTCTTTGGAGTCAGATGCATTTCTTGTATATAGTATATTGTGGAATTTTTTGCTCCTTGCATATCTCTTTTACCTTGTTTCATAGATTCTGCATTTTTCTGCATTGTTCATTCAAAGATTCAGTCAATTTCCCATGCTCCTGTAGTTTCTTATCTATTTCTTCTCTATCTATGTTGGTTTACATTTTTAGTTTTCTGTTTTTCTCCCTTGTTTACTTTCTTATCTAGCCTGCTGATTTCTTTCTTGTGTTGTTATGGAGATTGTTGTCATTTTTATCTCTACCTAGTATATCCTAAAGCACTATTTCTAAGGTTGGTTTGGTGGGTATGAATATCTTCATTTCTTCTTTTTCATGGAAGTATCTTGTTTATCCATTAAATTTAAAAGAGAGTTATGCTGGGTACATCAGTCTTGGTTGAAACTTGTTTTCTTTTAGGGCTTGAAATTCTTCACTCCAAGCTCATCTTAACCTGAAGATTTGTGCTGAGAGGTCTGCTGTGATTCTAATAGGCTTTCCTAGATAAGTGAGTTGTGTCTTTTCTCTAATGGCTTTTAATATTCTGTTTTTATGCTGTATGTATGTGATCTTAATTATTATATGTCTGGGTGTAGATTTATGTTGATTATGATTGAGTGGCATTCTATATGCCTCACTAATTTGTATATCAGATTTTATCCTGTGTTTGGGAAATTTTTTCCATTATTTCTGTGAATAGCTTAGCTATACCCTTTGAATTGTCTCCTGCCTCCTCACTAATGCCTATTACTCTAAAATTGTTTCTCTTGGCATCATCTTGTACTTGTTGCATTGTCATTTCATGTATCTATGTTGAGCAACTCACTTACTAAGATTGTTACTTTTGTCTTTACATAAGCCATTATTTCTAATTTGAGTTCCTCCATAGCCTCATGGATTTGTTTCTTTACTTCATTTGCTATCTTTTCAGAGATTTCTGGTGTGTGAATTTTAGAGTCCTCTATTTCGTTATCACCTTCACTTGACCCTGATGGACTAGATTTTGGGATTGCATTTTGCCTCTTTGTTTAGTCATTTTCACCTTTTGGGTGAATTTCTGGTCTTTCTATTCCAACAGTCACAAGTATCTGTAGTGTGTGTTTTAGGGTTCTACTCTGTGGTTGATGATTGTCAAATTGCTGGGTACCAAAATGAAGAGGAAATCCAGTCTCCTGAATTTCTCCTACTGTGCCTGTTGGTGTGTCCTATATTCTTTCTGGGCTAACACACCCAGAGGTATTGATGTAGGGCAACTCTTAGTTCCTCCTGTTGTTATAACTTCAGGTTGTGGCAGGTCACCTGGTCTCCCTGGCTATAGTGTTTGTATCAGCTGAGGCCTTACTCTGTCACTGAGGGGTCTCATATCTTTTTTTAACCTCTCTAAATTGGGGCAGGTTGATATTGGTACACTCCTCAACCTCTCTGATCTTCTCTGTGTGGGGAGAGGGGAATATCCACTCTCTTGCCAGGTTAGTCAAGGTCTTACATTTGGAGAGAGTTTCACTTCCACCCCTACTTACCCACTGCAGACCTCTATTTTATGAAGCAAACTCACCACACTGTCTGAACCTTAATGGGGGCTTCTGTTTGGGTGAGGAGTTGCAGAACCTCTCATTGAGCCAGCATGGTAGTCCACTGTACTCCAATATTCCGGTTGGGAAGCTGGATCCAGCATATGTGGTCTCAGGCAGCTCAAATCCTCCACATCCAGTCTCCTGGATGTTCTTTGCAGGTGAAGAGCGGGCCTAGGTGTCCCCAGCAGCCTTGGAGAGTGCTGTGTCATGATATTCTCTGAGGGCAAAAGGCAGGCCTAGCTCACCCAGAAGCCCTAGAGAGCACTGGTCCTGAGATGTTCTATGTGTTTGAAGGGCGGGTCTAGCTGGCCCAGAGGCCACAGAGAGCGCCAGTCCCAAGATGATTCCCACGGGTGAAGTCCGCCTTGATTTTAAAAGACCTAGGAGACCAGACAGTGTGCCCCCTGAGACAGCAATGTGTGAAACTAAGAGTGTGAAACCAAAGGTGCAGTGGAGAGCCTCAAAGCTTAGAAAAGCCAGGATCATTGTTTATCTAAGGAAACCTTCAAGAAGGGAGCAAAGCCAACCTAAGGGAGAAGCTTTGGAATCTGTAACAACTAGAATTGCCCTAAGAATGGAGACACCCAAGCAATTTGGAACTCACAGCTTGCGTCAGATTGTCTCAAATAGTGCATATGGAAATACAAGACATAATGTTTTCCTTGCAGGATGTTGGGCTTGCTTTGTTCTCAAACCTTTGTATTTCCTTGTTTGTAAATTTTGGAATACAAATATACATCATGTGTCATTGCATGTTGGAAGTGTTTAACTTTGTGGTCATTTTTACAGAGGCTTGCAGCTAAGAGTTTGTCTTACATTTCTAACAATAATTGGTACTTGGGTCTTTCAGTGATGCTGAAACTGTTAGGACTTTGGAAACTCTTGTAGATGGACTAAATGACTTTTTCATAAAAAGATGTGCATGAGTTTTGAGGGGTGGCCAAGGACAAATGTTAAAGTTCTAATATAATATAACTCTTTTAGTCATGCTTCATAGTACATGTTTTCCTCTACTTCCTTAGCAGAGAGATGCTCTATGGTAGTGGTGGTAAGCCTAAGCTATGTGTGCCTGTGCTGCCAATTTTTACAACTAGAAGTTCTGAAAGGTTTGCCATCACTTCTTTATGACATGTAAACTAGAATATCTGCTTTATTTCACAAAGTGTTTCATTTGTCAGGTGCATCCATTTTCCTATGAGTGTCTCATATTTGTTCTTTATAGTTGAATAATACTCCATTATCACAGATATCACATTTTGTTTATCCAAGCATCTGTTCCTGGGTATATAGGCTGCTTTCAAGATATAGCAATTATGATTCATGTTGCTAAAAATTTGTATGTATGTATCACTCTAGTATGATGTCTATGGCTCTTTGGGGAAGGTTCTTAAGAGAGGAATAGCTGGTTGATATGACATTTCTAGTGTATTCTTTAAGAAATCTCTATACTGATTCCCATCATGGTTGTACTACTTTGCATACCCACCACCAGTGTAGTAGTGTCCCTTTTACATCACAGTTGCATGAGTGATTATTACTTCTTGAGTTCTCACTGATTTACATTCTTTCTAGAACAAATTGGAATCTTAGCATTGTCTTAAATTTCATTTTCTAATGACAACAGATTTTGAGTATGTTTTCACATAGTTGTTGGCAACTTCCTCTGCTTCCTTTCAAAAATGTCTGTTCATTTCACTGGCACTTTCTTTATTTGGCCTTTCATTATAGATGATCTAATTTTTTTACATATTCCAGATATTAATTGTCTGCTTGAGTAATAGCTGACAAAAATATTTTCCCATTCTTTAGGTGTTCTGTTCACTCTATGCATTGATTCCTCTGCTGTGAAGAAACTTTTCAATTCAATGCATTTCCGTTTGTTGATTCTTAATGTTATTCTGCTGCAACTGTGATTCTCTCATTTTTTCTGTTCCCTTACTTTCTCTCTCTTACTCCCTCACCAGGCCCCTTCTGATTTGAAAATTTCCTTCCTTTTTCACAATATCAATTATATATGTTTCCTTTTTTATTTGTAAATAAGTGTAATAGTGGATAGATGATTTAAAAAATGAACAAATATCATGTATAGATATAAATTCAATATGGTGAATGAGATTTTTATGTATATTTAAACCATAATAATAAACTAAATTAATGATAAAAAACACAAAGACTAAAACTGCCCAAATAGAAGAAAACATAAATTATTTCCTGCACCTATGTCTTCAAATATTTAACCTGTTAATCTTCCAGTAGATTCAATGTTCTTTCTCTATCATTTAGAGTTTTGATACATTCTGACTTAAGTTTAGTGTATGGTGATAGATATAGATCAAGTTTCAATCATCTGTAAGGAGATATCTTGTTTTCCCAGCACCATATATTGAGTCAGGTATTTTAACTCAACTCTTTGCTTTTGTCCCTGTGTAAAAGTTCAAATAGTTAAATGTGTCTGGAGTGTTTCTGTACCCTCTGTTCTAGTTCACTGATTCACATTTCTGTTTCTGGTCAATGTCAAGAATTTGTATCACTCTTTCTTTGTATCATAACTTGAAGTCAAGTGTCATGCCCTCTCTTGTTTTATTTTGTTGTTCAAGATCCTTGTTTAACTAGGTCTCTTGCAGTTCCATATAAGTTCTAGGGTTGAGATGTGTGAGATTGATGTTTTGATTGGGTTTGCATTAAATCTGAATAAAACATTTGTGAGTTTGAATATTTTAAGTATGTTAGTGCTTGTGACCAAGCAGCAGGGGCATTTTCCCATGTTCTGTTGTTCTTCTGTTCAGTCTTATTTTTCAGACTATTGTAGTTTCTTTGTAGAAAACTTTCATACCCTTTCTTAGGTTAATTTATCCATGTTTCATTTTTCTTTAGGTGACTGTGACATGAATCATTTTTATAATTGCATTTGCACTGAAATCCTTATAGATGTACTCAAATATTATTCATTTTTCCATTGATATGTTATCCTGGTGCAATTCTAACGTTGGTAGCTAGTTATAAGTTTATTGGTGGAATTCTTGGGGTCTCTTATGTCAAATAAGTCATGTGAAAATAATGAAAATGTAAATTCTGCCTATTTTTCTATGTATGCCTTTTATTTGTTTCTCTTTTCTCATTGCTATGACTACTATATTGAGTATATGTTGAGAAGAGGTAATGACAGTAGTTATCCTAGACTTGTGTCTGAGTTTAGAGTTTAAATGCTTTTAATTTTTTCCTATTTAATATAATAGAAAATGATAATTTTTCATAAATAGATTTTAGCAAATTCAAGCATGATCCTTCTATATTTATTTCCTTCTGAGTTCTAATTGAAGGTGTGTCAGATTGTGTCAAACGTCTTTTCTCCATCTACTGATGATTATGTAGATTTTGACTTTGTACCTCTCTCTGGGACATATCACATTTTTCATCTATATATGTCTGATCTTTCTTCAACCTCTGGGATTAAACATATAGGTCTTGTTATATGTTTGATGATGTACAGTGTTCTATTCATTAATGTCATACTAATGATTTAATATTTATATTGATTAAGGATATTAGTCCATGATTTTTAGTTGAACATTTGATTTTGGGATCAGTGTAATTCCGGCTTACATTAATGATTCTGGAAGATCAGAACCCCTTTAAATTTCTTGGAACAGCTTGAGGAGCATAGCAAATACATTATAATTAATGCATTTGTCAAACTCAATAGTGAACTATTCAAGCCATGGGCTATTTTTAATTGGTAAATTCTCTATTACTGTCTCAATTTCATTGATTGATATTAGGTTTCTCAGGAATTTTTTTGTCTCCTATTCTTTGATAAATTCTGCATTGAGGTATCTGTCCATTTCTTCATAATTCTCCATGTTTTCATGCAATTTTTAGAAGTTACTCTGTTCTGAAATTTGATGGTGTGTTTTCTGATTTAAACTTTTTCTTTTTTTAAGTTTCTGTGGCATCTTCTTTGATTTCATGTTTCTGTTCTGTTTTTGAAATGAGCCCTCAATTACAAAATACCAAACTACATTCAAAAGACTGTGTATCATTCATTATTTCAGAGTAATAATCCATTGCATCAAAAATACATCTCTATTATTGATTCTTCTGTTAGGTTCTTTTCAGGATTTTACTTTTACAAACTATGTTACTACTAACATTAAGGTTCATGTCTTATTGTGGTGTGATGTTATTAAATCTTTTAAAAACTTTTCTTTTATTTTAAAGAGAATAAAACCAGAGGGCAGAACAAAGAAGATCAGAACAGAACAACATAAGCAACACAGTACTTTACAATAAGATAACCGAACATTAACAGTAGCTATCAAAATATCTCTTTCTTTCCTATAGTTGAACATAGTTTCAAATACAATAATATCATACATAACAAAATAGTATAAAACCATTCAAAGGAATGAAAGAATTACAGGATATTCTGAAGCAAATAACAGAGAATGATCAACAGGTACTATAATATCTCATTTTCCATAAAAATTTTGTTTATGCTATCACATATATTAAAATCATAATAAGACACAACATGATAGAACCGATGGTAATAGCAGAGTAGAAGCATGGTAGAATTTCTAAGGAAGATGATATGAAATCAGCAGTGGCTGCCATAATGTTTTGTTTTCTTCAAAACAACTGTGCATATCATCACACATAATAAAGTCAAACAAAACAGAATAAAACCATTCCAACTGATGAATAAAAACATTGAAAAACGTCAAAGCAATGAAATTTATAATTATGATTACCATAAAATCTTATATACTCTTATCAACTGTCATACTAGGGAGACTATATGGTATTTACACCTGTGAGTCTGGTTTATTTCGCTTATGAATATGGTCTCAAGTTGTGTCCATTTATTTATAAGTATCTCAATGTGATCATTGTTTATAGCTGAGTAGTACTCCATTGTATAAAACTACCAAAACTTTTTTCCATTCCTCAGTTGATGGGCACTTAGGTTGTTTCCAAGATCTGGTTATTACAAATTATGCTGCTATAAACATGGGTGCACATATATCACTGTGGTACAATGTTTTCAGTTCTTCTGGAATATGACTAGAAGTAGAATAGCTAGGTCAATTGGGACTTCTAAACCCAGCTTTTTAAGCAATCTCAAGACTGACCTCCATAGTGGTTGCACAAGTCTACACTCCCAGCAAGTGCAAAATAGTTCCTTTTCCCCACAGCCTCTTAAGCATTTGTTGTTGGTAGGTTTTTTATCCTGGCCATATTTTCTGGGGTGAGATGGAATCTCAGTGTGATTTTAATTTGCATTTCTCTCATCACTAATGATCATGAACATTTATTCATATATTTATTTGCCATTCATATTTCTTCATCTGAAGACTGTGTATTCATTTCAGACGCCCATTTTTGGATTGGGTGTTTGAATTATGATGATGTGATTTTTAAAAATTCTTTATAAGTTCTAGACAGAAGTCCTTTGTCTGAGGGACAGTCAATTACAATTTTTTCCAAATTTGTGGGTTTTCCTTTCACTCTGCTGGAAATCTCTTTGACATGCAGAAAATCTTTAATAAGATGTGGTAGTAGTTATTGATTCTAGGAAGTATTTCACGTGCAGTTTGATTCTTGTTCTTGAATTCTCAACCTACCCCCATATCTTAGAGATTTTTACCTACTTTGTCTCCCAGAAAATTTAGTTTTTCTTTTTTAATATTTAGATCTTTGTTCCATTTAGATTTTAGTTAACTACATGGTGATAGACATGGGTCTAGTTTTAGTTTTTTGCATATGGATAGCCAATTCTCTTAGCACCATTTGTTAAAGAGACTGTCATTCTCCCATTGAGGATGTTTGGCCCGTTTATCAAAGATAAGGTGGTTGAGTGAGTTTGTGGTTGTGAGTGTATCTTCCAATCTATTCCATTGAACTTCAGGTCTGTTTTTATTCCAGTACCATGTTGATTTTATTACAGTAGCTTTGTAGTATAATTTCAAGTCAAGGATTGTGATGCCTCCTGCCTTGCCTTTGCAGCTTAGAATCGCCTTTGCTATTCTAGTTATCTTCTGGTTCCAGATGGATTTTAGGAGTGATTTCTCTAGATGGATGAGGTATGTTAGTGGTATTTTGATTGGGAGTGCATTGAATCTCAATGTGATCATTCTTTATAGCTGAGTAGTACTCCATTGTATAAAACTACCAAAACTTTTTTCCATTGGGAGATTGGGAGAATGGCCATTTTCACAGCGTTTGTTCTTCCTATTCATGAACAAGGGATGATTCTGCATTTTCCAAGGTCCTTGTTGATTTGGTTTTTCAGGGTATTATAATTTTTCTTCTATAGCTCTTTTACTTCTTTCATGAGATTAATTCCTAAGTATTTCATTTTTTTGAAAGTTAGTGTGGAAGCTATGGCTTCTCCTATTTCTCTCTCAGTGATTTTGTTGTTAGTGTATAAGAATGATATTGATCTTTGAACATTGACTTTGTATGCATCTACCTTGCTGAATTTGTTACATCTAGGAGTCTTTCAATGAGTTTTTTGGGTCTTCAATGTAGGGTATCATGTCATCTGCAAATAATGATAATTTAACTTCCTTTTTTCCAATTTTTACTCCTTTTATTTCTCCTTCTTGTCTTATTGTTCTGGCTAGTATTTTGAGTACTATGTTGAATAGGAGCAGTGATAAGGGAAATCCTTGTCTTGTGCCTGATTTTAGCATAAAGGCTTTCGTTTTTGTACATTTAATATGATGCTGTCTGTTGTTTTGTCATAGATGGCCTTTATCACATTGAGGTAAAGGCCATCTATTCCAATTCTCTGTAAGGGTCTTATCATGAATGAGTGTTGGAAATTGCATTATTCAGCAGTTGTACAAATCTTTAATATCCAGCTTTGGTAGTTCATGTGTATCTAGGAATCTGTCTATTTTTTCTGTGATCTCGAACCTATGAGCATAGAGGTTTTCAAAATAGGTGTTGACGATCTTCTGTATTTCCACCGAATCTGTAGTAATTTCACTATTTTCATTCCTTAGTAGATGAATTTGAGTTTTTTCTTTCCTTTTTAAAATAAGGTTGGCTTGGGGCTTATCAATTTTATTTATTCTTTCAAAGAACCAACACTTTGATTCATTGATTCTTTGAATTGTTTTCTTAGACTCTATTGCATTAATTTCTGCTCTGATCTTTATAATTTCCTCCCTTCTTTTGGCTTTTGGCTTGACTTGCTCTTCTTTTTCTAGATGTTTGATTTGTAACATCAAGTTGTTTATTTGTGTTCATTCTGTCTTCCTGATGTGGGAACTCAGTGCAATAAATTTTCCTCTGAGGACTGCTTTCATTGCATCCCAGGTAAGTTGGGTTTGTATATTGATTTGATTGTAGATATTGTTTAATTTCTTCTTTAATTTCCTCCATGACCCACTGATTGCTTAAGAGTGTTTTACTCAGTTTACATGTGTTTGTGAGGTTTTTCAGTTGCTTTTATCATTAATTTCTAGTTTCATAGCACTATGATCAGATAGCATGCATGGGATAATTTCAATTCTTTTGCATTTACTTAAATATGTTCTGTGGGCTAGTATATTGTCCATTTTGGAGAATGTCCCATGTGCTGCTGAGAAGAATGTATATTCTGATGTTGTTGGATGGAAAACTCTACATATGTTTATCAAGTCCATTTGTTCACAGGTCTGATTCTGTTCTGTTATTTGTTTGCTGATTTTCTGTCTAGTTTATCTGTCTCTTTGTGTCAAAGGTGTGTTCAATTCTCCTGTTATAATTGTGTTATTGCTTTTCTGATTTTTCATTTCTGTTAACATTTGCCTTATGCTGGGTGCATTGGAATTTGGTGCATATATATTTAAGGTTGCTATCTCTTGTTTTTGAAGTTTTCCCCTAACTAGTATGTAGTGACCTTCTTTATCTCTTTGGATCATTCTTGGTTTGAAATTCACATTGTCTGCAAACAGTATGGCTACTCCTGCTTTTTTTTTGGTTTCCTGTTGCATGAAGTATTGTTTTCCATCCTTTGCCTTTCAGTCTATGAGTGTCCTTTGGGTTAGATGGGTTTCTTGTAGACAGCATATGGTTGGATCTTGTTCGTTGATCCATTCTGCCAGTCTGTTTCTTTTGATTGGTGAGTTGAGGCCATTTACATTAATGGTTATAACTGTCTTACATTGATTTATTGTTGACATGTTATCTTTCTGCTGTTGTATCTTTAGCATTCCATTCTGTTTAATTTTCTTCCTTGCTTGGTGGTTTTATCCCATGTGTATCTAGAATGTCTTTCAGTATTATTTGTAGGGTTGGTTTGGTGGTCATAAAGTTCTTCAGCTGTTGTCATCGAAGTGTCTTATTTCTCCATCCATTTTGAAGGATAGTTTTGCAGGTTACATTAGTCTGGGTTGGAAGTGGTTTTCCTTCAGGATCTGAAATACTTCACTTTTTGCTCTTCTTGACTTCACTGTTTGTGTTGAGAAGTCTGTTGTGATTCTGATTGGTTTTCCTTTATAGGTGATCTCTCTTTTCTTTCTAACAGCTTTTAGTATTCTGTTCTTATGTTGGATTACTGGGATGGTGATTATTATGTGTCTGGGTGTACTTTTATTTTGGTTATGGCTATTTCGTGTTCTATATGCTTCACTAATCCATATGTCAGTTTCCATTCTCATGTTTGGGAAGTTTTCAGCTATTACTTCTGTAAATTGCATCTTGATATCATTTGGGCTGTCCCCTTCTTTTTCATCTATCCCTATTATTCTTATGTTATTTTTCTATTCATCATCTTGCAGGTGTTTAATTGTTATTTCCTGATTCATTTTATTTTTAAAAGATGTTTCCTTTCCTGATCACTAGCTGTGATCTTATTTTTGAGGTCTGAAATTCTATCTTCACTTTCATTGAGGCAGTTTTTACAGCTTTCAATAGAATTTTTGATTTCCTGTATATCTCTTTGAGCCTGCTTTATTTATTCTGCTTGTTTCTTATAGTGTTTATTCAGGGATTCTATCTGTTTGCCTTTGTCTAATTTTTAGCTGTGTCTTCACTTGATGTGTTCACTATTTCTTTCACTAGTTTTATCATTTCTTCTTTTATCTGGGCAGTTATTTCTGATTTGAATTTCTACATAGCTTCACCTAGTTGCTTTTTTATTTCATTTGATATCATTTCAGTCATTTCAGGTGTTTATCTTCTATTCTCTTCTCTGTACATGGCTCCTAGGCTTTTTTGGGATGGCCTGGAGATTTGAGCCTGCCTTTTTATCTTTCCTTTTGTCATTTTTTTATTTCTTTGCTTTGAGTGGTGTTCCAAAGCTCCCTCTGGTTGTGTGGAAAATCACCTCCTGCTCCCTCAGCTCCTGGAGCAGTCCCAACTCCCCTGCAGACTCTTGGCTCCCTAAATTGAAAGTCAGAAGGTGGACATGGTTAACTGGGGCTGTCAGAACGCCCCAGGCACAATCCCCTGTCCTGGTGGGCTGGACATGAACTCAATTTTTGTAGGTGCTGTTCTTAAGCTCTTCCTAGGCCAGCCCAAATGAGTCTAGAGTCCTCCTGTGTAGTCTCCACCTCCTGAACTGAAAGAAGGCCCCTGGGCCTGGTGGACTGAGGCCCTGGAATCTACTGGGCCCAGTCCAGCATCCCTGGTAGCTCCCAAAATACTCAAATACCAGGATCACAGGTCTCCAAATCTCCCTGGGGCACCAGGACTCACCTCGAGCTTCCCAAATCCCCTGCAGGTTCTTGCCTCCCTAGATTGAGAGGCCAAAGCTGGGAATGGGGATCTAGGGCCGACAGAACCCCCGGAGCACAATCCCCTGTTCTAGGGGGATGGATATCGATGTTATTAATTACTTTAGGAAGATACTCAGAATGGGAATAGGTGGGTCAAATATGAACTCTATTGGCAGTTTTTTTTAAATCTCCACATTGATTTCCACAGTGATTACACCTCTCTACACTCCCACCAACAGTGGAGAAGGATTTTTTTTCTTCCCGCATTCCTTCATCATTCACTACTGGCTGATTTCTTGATAAGAGCTATTCTTTCTGGAATGAGATGGGATCTCGGAGGACTTTTTTTTCCTTTGCATCTCTCTGACTAGAACATTTTTTCATGTACTTATTGGGTATTTGTATTTCTTTCTTTGAGAAGTATGCATTCATCTCAGATGTCCACTTCTTAAGTGAGTCTTTAAATTTGGGAGGCCTAAGTTTTTTTTCAATTCTTTGTATATTCTAGACATAATTCCTTTGTTTGAAGCACAATTGGATATGTTGGGTTTTTTTATGCTCTGGGTTTTCTTTTCACACAGTTTCTGATTTCTTCTGTTGTGCAATAGAATGAGATCTGAGTTACTGCTTCCTTGTATTATTTCACATAAAATGAAGTTTTTTTTCAGGAAATCTTTAGTTACACCTATGTATTCAAGCATTCTACCTAATTTTTCTTCCAGTAGATTTACTCTTCCTGTTTTAATATTTAGATCATTGATATATTTGAACATGGTGATGGACATAGATCTAGTTTAATATTTGGCATGTGGAAAGCCAGTTTTTCCAGCATCATTTATTAAAGAGACTTTCTTCCAATGAATGTGTTTGTCACCTTTATATAAGTTAAGTTGGCTGAGTGTATTTGGAGTTGTTTCTGCATCTTGTATACTCTTACATTGATTATCAGGTCAGGTTATTATATTGCCTGTACCACGTTGTTTATATCACAGTAACTTTGTAGTATAATTGTAAATCAGAGATTGTAGCACTCCCTGCTTTATCTTTCTTGCTGATTATTGTTTTTGCTATTTTAGGTCTTTTCTTATTCAAATTGTATATTAGGAATGTTTTCTCTAGTTTTGTGAAGTAAGCTAATTGTATTTATATTGGAATGGAATAACATCTGTATAAAAATTTGGGAGTATGAACATTTTCAATGTGTTGGGCATTCCTGTCCATTGTCTAGTTGTATCTTTTTATTTTCCAATATCATCTTAGATCTTTTTTTCATACTATTGTAATTTTCATTGCGGAAATCGTTTACTTCCATTGATAGATTCCTAAGTATTTTATTTTTTATGTTACTGTGAAGAGTGAATGGATGCAATTTGATGCCATACACATATCAGACTCATATGTGTAAACATCATATTGTCTCTCTAGTAGACAAGCAGAAAGCATAAATAAGGACCAAAATACAAAATATATATTGCAATAATATATGCAATATGTAGAAATTGATCAATAGAATGGAATAGAGTGGGTGAAAGGGGAAAGATGCAGAAAAAAGGAAAAATGATTAAAAAATAAAATGGAAAAAAAGTTTTGTTATTAAGGAGGAGCAGAGGGATTGAATGGAAGAGAGTTAATTGGGAGAGAAAATGAATCAAAGTATATCATGTGCAGATATAAATTTCATATGATGAATAAGATAACTGTGTATATCTAAAATGTACCTTAAATAAATAAAATAAATATAAATAAATTTTTAAAAGAGGGAGTTAAAAAGCCAGCCATAGGGACAACAAGGAGAAGCCTATGAATAATGGCAAACAGCAGCATGTGGCAGGAGGGAGGAAGTGACTGAAACCATGGTTACAAATGTACATAGGAACCCAATAGTATCTAACATCTTGTGCTCATGATTATGTTTCTAGATGTTTGGTATTACAAATAAAATATTTTAAAATGTGGACAGCTTTGTATCCAGTCAATTTCATTCTCAGAATTTACTTGCTTTCAGCAGAGACTGTGTACCTGTATTTTTGTATACTGCAATCTGATATCTCTCTAAAATCAGTCTATTAAGTTCTTTATTATAGATACATGAGATACGAAATCAATTACAAATTTAGAAGTTGCAAATTGTAGTAAGATGTGAATTTTGTCATTTTACAGGATACATTATGGAGGGAGAAAAGCTTTTGTCAACTGTTGATGTATATGTCTATATATACATCATATATTTGCATAAGGAAACTGGATAAATGCAAGATAGAAATAGTACATCCTACTTTAAATGTAATAGCCATATAGGGGTACAAAAATCCAAGATATTATTGTGACTGCTTTCATTATTAAAAGCACGGCATTTCTGAATACATAGGCCATCTGCTCATGTAAAATATTACAATTATTTTTTTGCAATGGAGTTGATATAGGGAAAATATATATGTAGTTTCATTTCAAAATTTCATTCCCTTTTCCTTTTGGTTTCAGGAGAAATAAAACATTTCTCATGTTTCCCTTAATACTTCTTCCCAACAGGTAAGTCAGCCTGGACATGGAAAGCTGTTGGAATTGCCAGGATAATCTTTTCAGTCACAGACCAGGTTTGTTGTGTGTGGGAGTGTGTGAACCAACTGAGTAGCAGGCCGATTCTCTGAGTTGGTGTAAGTGGGAAACAGAGGATAACAGAAAGAGAAACTAGCTTTTCCTCTACTCCTTGAAATAGGAACACCCTCTGCCTATCATTCTTGAAATAGTCTTGAAATCTGAGGACACTTGGTATCTGATCAGTTCTTCTTCCTCCACTACCTTTAGATTATGGCATGACCACACTGGGCTTCCCAAAGCTAGAATCCTTAGGTATGTTTACAGGATCCTTCACTGTGCTTGTATTGTCTTAGTCATATACATCTGGAACCTCTTTCCTCCTCATTGAATACAAAATTCATTTGGCCCATGCAGCATTCAGCCCTCACAGGAAAGCTTCCTCACCAGGGCAAACCACAACTGCAGTGGTCCTTACACATAGTATTGTGCCCTGAATAAATGAATTCTTTACCATTTTCAACAAATGCAGTAACTATCTTTTAAATGGTTTTAGACACTTGACAGTATACTCCTCTGATCCACCTATCCCATATTCTTTCCTTCCTGTAATTGTCTGAAAATAACCATTCCAGAGCAGGTATCAGATGAAAGCTCATGAAAGAAACACATCAGTAAGGAAACCGGTGCCATCGTTTGAAATTTATGTAAATAAAAGCACATCTGCCATGTATAATTTCATGTGCTAGTACTGACAGTTGCTATGGAGACCAGGGTAGAGGGGATGCTTAAAATTAGGATATTACTAGAAGCTTGGTAACAGAGAAGGACTCTCTCAAAAACCATGAGAATATGGAGAAAAGTGCCAACAATAAAAATACCAGTGAGTTTTGCCACAAAAGCTAAATATGAGAAAGATAGAGACACCATCTATGGAATGGAGAGGCCCATATGTTTTACACTGACACCCTGGCTTCCCACTATGGGAGCACTAGCAGATTCAGCATTTGATAAAACCATATGAATCGTTGTGTCAGCAGCGTCCCTGCTCCTCAAAGGACTACAGTAAATCAGCTAGAGTCTTCTGACACAGAAAATTTCATTAAAGAATTGTAAATTTGACCATAAAATGAATGTAGTAGTATCCAAGAACAAAGTACCAATGTGCAAAAGTGAAGAAGAATCTATCTGGAGAGTAAAAACCTCACAGATGAATTGCTCCTTATTTGTGTAATGGCTCACATGTCCAGGAGTCATGAAGGACAGACTGCATAAAACCATGATGTGCACATTTTGGAAATGTAACTTAATATCTTCAGTACAAGTCTCCCCTAGCAGAAAGCATATACATAGCAATGGGCAATCTGTAGGGATATTTAATATATAGTTAATGAAAATTCAAAGGTCAATCTTTTTTTAAAATTTTATTTAAAGAAAAAAAGAAACACAGAAAAAGGGTAGAAATAATACATAATTTCAAAAAATAAACAATAAGAAATCACAAGTTGATAAATTACATATTGTCCTTGTAGAAATAGTTGTTCAAGTTACAAAAGTAAAGCATACAAAGAAGAGATTTAAACAGTGAGACTGCAAAAAGTTCTGTTCAACTACCCAACAAAAACATAGTAATAAGGATATCAATCCTACACACTTAAACATATATGCAGTTATATCCTTTAGAGCACTTTCTTTTCTTATCTATTTTACAAAGCAATTACACAGTTTGGGTTTTACTACTCCTAAATTATTTATTACTTTTTACACGAGAGTCACAATGTGATATTTATAAAAATGATTCTTATGTATTTCACTAATTAGGATAGTCTCGAGGTGTCTCCATTTCCCTATCCATCTTCATAGCTGAGTAATATTCCATTGTATAAAAATACCACATATTTTTCATCCACTCTGCAGTTCATGGGCATATTGGTTGTTTCTAGCATTTAGCTATTACAAATTGTGCTGCTATGAACATGGGTGCACATATATCACTGTGATGGGACCTTTTCAGTTTTTCTGGGAAAATACTCAGGAGAGGATTAGCTGGATTGAATGGTACTTCCAGTTCTACTCTTCTGAGAATTCTCCATACTGATTTCCATAGTGATTACACCAGTCTACACTCCCACTAACAGTGAAGCAGTATTCCTTTTTCCACACAGCCTCACCAACATTTGTTATCACTTGATTTGTTGATGAGAGCTATTCTTCCTGAAGTGAGATGAAATCTCAATGATATTTCAATTTGCATTTGTTGAATGACCAGTGATGGTGACCATTTCTTCATATACTTATTTGCCATTTGTATATCTTCATCTGATGCCCATTTTGGGAGAGGGTCTTTGAATTTGAGGGTCTTGAAGTTTTTCAATTATTTTTATATTCTAGATATAAATCCTTTGAGGGATTTCTGGCTAAAATTCTTTGCCATTCTGTGAGTTTTCTTTACACTTTGTTGGTGATTTATTTTGAAGTGCAAAACCATTTTAGTAATATGAGATCCAGTTGTTGATTCTTTGAAGTGTTTCCCATGTAGGTTGAGTTTGTTCATGAATTCTTCACATACTCCTATGTCTACAAGTTTTCTACCTACCTAGTCTTCCAGTTGATTTAGTGTATCTGCTTTAATATTTAGATCTTTGATCCATTAAGACTTTAGCCTTGTGCATGGTGATAGGCATGGACCTAGTTTCAGTTTTTGGCATGAGGAAAGCTAATTTTTCCAACACTATTTATTAAAGATGCATTCCTTCTTGCAGTGAACATGTTTAGCACCTTTGTCAAATATCAGGTGGCTAACTGTCTTTCTAGTTGTGCTTGCATCTTCTAATCTATTCCATTGATCCTCAGATCTATTTCTTCACCAGTACCATCCTGATTTTATAACTGTGGCTTTGCAGTATAGCTTCAAGTCAGGAATTGAGATGCCTTCTGCCTTGCCTTTTTGCCCAGAATTGCCTTTGCTATTCTAGGTTTATTCTGTTTCTGAATGAATTTTTAGGAGAGTTTTCTCTAGATCTGTGACATATGTCAATGGTGTTTTGATTTCAGGGATTGTTTTGTTTTGTTTTGATTTCAGGGATTGTTTTAAATCTGTATAAATTTGAGAGTATGGCCATTTTCTTTTTTTATTGATAAAAGCCCAGTTTAATTCACACTACTGAATTTCAACCATCACAATTTGTTTTAAGCAAATTCAAACTTTAAAATAACAAATCTGAATTGACAATAGGAAAAAATTACATTATAACCAATGCACTGTCATTCTTTGAACAACAACAACAAAAAAGTCACAGAGATATATGTGTTGTAAAAACTCTGGTACAAGGCACAAGAAACATTTACCAACAGTTACCTGAAATAGTTTACACAGCTGGGAAATTAAAATAGTGCGTTTTTATTAGAAAGACGGCAGTACACCCTCTAGCCCTTGCTGAAGGTATTCAATAAGGAAGCGGGGATCTTTTATCTGCAGGTAACGGCCACACACAGTCTCTTCTTTCCCCACGTCCCTCTAGTGCTCCTCTCCCGAGTGCCCTCGGTGTGTCCCTTCTCCTCTGCAGCTATGGGAGCCGCGGCTCCTGGCGTCATTTCTTCTGTGCCGCTCTTCCCCGGGACTCCGCTGGGCCCGTTTCCTCAATGCCCTCTGCTCGGTACCGGCGGGACTCTGGCTTCTTCTCCGCTCCTCCCTGCTTTGGCTTCCGCTGCTGCCCTGGCTTCCTTCAGCTCCTCCCCTCTCCGCGCTGTGACCGAGGCTTTTGGACTTGTGCTCAGAATCAGAACGGCTCCATCTGCTGCTATACTCCCCACAACTCTCTGGTTTTATAAAGCGAGGCATTTCCCTGGCTTTTTTCTTGCTACTGTAACTGCTTGAGGGCTCTTCATAAAGTTTTCTCTTCAGAAACACTTGTGTTTCTTTTTTTCTTCTTCTTTTCTATTTTCTTTCCTCTGCTGTCACTCTCACTACTGCTTTCTGAAGTCTCAGAAGAGGAGGAGGAAGAAGAGGAGGAAGAAGAGGAAGAAGATGAAGAGGAGGGAGAGGAGGAGGATTTATGTTTATGTTTTTTGTGTTTACTTTTGGGCTTGTGTAACTTTTAATTTTTTCTGTCTTTTTTCTTTTTATTATTTTTCTTTTCTAGTCTGTCCAATTTCCTGAGAAGTTTCTGTTTTTGTTTGGCTGTTAGCGACTTTAAGAATTCAACTTCTGGATCTTCTTCACCCTCACTTGCAACATACTCCTGTGATGGATCATTTGTGGTCAAGTTTCTCCCCAGTACATTTCGTTTCAGTGCAAACCCACTGTTTCTCATCTCTGCTATTAGCTCCGAGGGGTGCATCGATGGCCCTGAGCCATCAGTGGGAACTGAACTTGCATTGATTCCAGAAAGACCAAACAAAGGACACTCTCGATCTGTGTTGACATGACCCCATTTGTGACATTTAATGCACCTCACATTTCGAACCTGAATACCAAAGGGCTGGTCTCTGATGTTCATATCATCTTTGGCATATTTTTCACGTAGAGCCCCCTTCTGCCATTCAAATTTGTATTCCATCTCTCCTTCTGTTTCTTCTTTCTCTTTGTTTTCTTTTTTAGCTCCTGGTGGGGCCTCATACATGAAATTAAGGCCATTCTTTACACGTTCATCTCCCATAAGCAATCTATTATCATATGATTCTTGTTCTTTGAGATACTGCTGCATTAATTCTTCTTGTTTCTTCTTATCATATGATATTTTCTGCTCTGCCATCCATACCTTTTTGATATTAGATTTGGAGGCAGGATGAAAGTCCTTTTTGCACATGAAGTTGGCGAAGGATTTCCCCATCTTGAAGTTCTCAGTTGCAGAAGGCAATAGCTAAATCTGTGAGAAACGTAAACAAACTCCGCCGCCTAACCAGAACTGAGTCTTCAGCCATAGCGAGAAACTTCCAGGGTCAGTATGGCCATTTTCACAGTGTTGGTTGGTCCTGGCCAAGAGCAAGGAATATCCTTCCATTTTCTAATAACCTCATCATTCTCATTTTTTAGCATAGATAATTTTCAGCATATAGATGTTTTACATTCTTATTCAGGCTGATTCCTAAGTATTTCATTTTTGTAGATGTTATTGTGAAGGGCGATATTTCCATATTTTCTCTCTTGGTGAGTCTCTTTTTTGTGTACAGGAGTGCTATTGATTTTTGAGCATTAACTTTGTATCCACCAACACTGATGAATTTGTTTATTAATTTGAGTAGTCTTTTAATGTAGTTCTTTGGATCTTCTATGTAGAGTATCATGTCATCTGCAAATAGTGATAATTTATCTTGTTTCTTTTCTATATTTATTCCTTTTATTTCTTTCTCCTGTGTGATTGTCCTGGCTAAAGTTTCCAGAACTATATTGAACTATATTGAATCCTTGTCTTGGTCCTGATTTTAAAGTGAAAGCTTTCAGTTTTTGTCCATTCAGTATGATGTTGGCTGTTGATTTGTCATAGATTGCCTTTACAAGATTGAGGTAGACACCATGTATTCCGAGCTTCTGAAGGGTTTTATAATGAACATGTGTTGGACTTTATCAAAAGCTTTTTCTGCATCTATTGAGATGACCATATGCTTTTTGTTTTTGGTTCTGTTGCTGTGGTGTATGACATGTATTGATTTGCATATGTTAAACCATCCCTGCATTCCTGGAATGAACTCCACTTGTCATGATGTATAATCTTCTTGATGATTTGTTGCATTCTCTTAGCACTATTTTATTGAGAATCTTTGCATCTATGTTCATTAGTGAGATTGGCCTATAGTTCTCCTTTTTCATCTCTCTCTGGTTTTGGTATTAGAGAAATACTTGACTCCAGGAATGATTTAGGGAGGATTGCTTTGCTTTCAATTTCATTGAAGAGTTTAAGGAGTATTGGCATCAAATATTCTCTAAATTTCTTGTAGTATTCAGCCATGAAGCCATCAGAACCTGGACTTTTTTTGTTGTTAAGTTGTTTACTATGTTTTAACTTCAATAGCTGATATTGGGTTATTCCAAATTGCTATATCTTCTTGGTTGAGCTTTGTAATTCATATGTTTCTAGAAATCTGTCCCTTTCCTCTGTGTTTTCCACTCTATGTGAGTAGAAATTTACAAAGTAGGTATTCACGAGATTTTGAATTTCCATGACATCTGTTTTAATTTCTCCCTTTCCAGTCCTTATTGGGTAAATTTGTTTTTTCTTTCTTTCTTTTTCTTGATAAGAGTAGCTAGATGTTTGTCAATTTTGTTTATTCTCTCAAAAACCAGATTTTTGATTCATTAATACTTTGTATTTTTTTAGTTTCAATTGCATTGATTTCTGCTCTAATCTTTACAATTTCCAATCTTCTATGAGCTTTAGGTTTAACTTGCTCTTCTTTTCCTAGAATCTTGAAATGAAGTATTAAGTTGTGTATTTATGCTGGTTTTGTTTTTTTGATATGACAATTTATTGGTATATTTTTCCCTGTTAGGAACAATTTCATTGCATTCCACAGGTTGCAGTATGTGATTTCTGCATTTTCAATGAATTGTAGTTATAGCTTTATTTCTTCTTTAATTTCATCATATCTCACTGGTTTTTCAAAAGCTTGCTATTTAAGTTCCATGTATTTATGACAGTTTTGCAATTTATTTTGCAATTAATTTCCAATTTCAGTGCGCTATGGTCATGTATTATGCATGGGATAATTTCAATACCTTTACAGTTAGTTAACAATGATTTATGGGATAATACATGGTCTGTTTTGGAGAATGTCCATTGAGGATCTAAGAAGAATATGTATACTGATGTGATTGGGTGTAAACATCCACAATGTCCAGTTGCTCTCAGATATGATTCAGTTCTATTATTTCTTTGCTGATTTGTTTGTCTAGTTGATCTATCTTTTTGGGACAATGGGCTGTTAAGATTCCCATAATAATTGTGTTCTTGTGTATTTGGTTTTTCATGTCCTTTAGTCTCTGCCTTATATAATTGGGTGCTCCTGTGTTTGGTGCATATATA
>PVJX010008836.1:0-24828 GCA_004027295.1 Dolichotis patagonum
TGCCCTCATCTGTGCCCTAGGCCTGAGCAAAGGCTTCCATACCCTAGGGTCAAACGATCTCCATGCCTACCTGAACAAAATAGGGCACTGTTAGCAGAAAATAAGTGGGGACAACAGCAGCTGTGGCCGTCAGAGATTGTCCGGTTAACGGCATTAATCACCACCATCAGCTCTTTGTGGGTAGGAGCCTGGTTTTTTAAGACAGGGTCTTGCTCACATGAGATCCTCCTGCCTCCGCCTCCTGAGTTTTGGGGTGACAGGCATGAACACCACACTAGTCCCACCCCAGCAGTTCTTGATGGTATAGGGCAGTGGTGCAGCGGTCTGTCTGTATCATTGAAAGCTGTTACTGTGTTTGTCTTTGAATGCATGTGTTGTTTTTCAGTATTCAGGTTGAATTGCAGTGTTGGAACTTTGCGATAAGTGAGTGGGTTTCAGGTTGCAGTTCAGGGCACTTGGTCTCTCTAAGGTTCCACATCGCTGGTACAGGGGATGGGCACCACCACCGACCTTGACCGACCAGCAATGTCCGCCATGCTGTGCTTGTTACACCCAATGAAACAAGGGTCCTGCTTGACAGCAGTGACCACAGGGCACATAGCGCAGAGGAGTAAACGGCACACACGTCCTGCCCTGTGCATCTGTGACCCTGGCTGGACAGTCCCCAGCCTGTAACAGGTGAGGGTCAGTGTGTCCCAGTCCGACGGAAGCTCCTGTTTTCTTCCCCAACAAAGCGAGTCCCCAGGATCCTGCCTGTGCTTGCTGGGTGTCTCCCTGTCACGGGCCCACACTGGGGCAGAAAGGGTGGAGCCTGGGGAAGCAGAGGCAGGGGAATCCCACTCCCTCCTGGCAGCTCGACTCACAGAAGCCTGCTGCTGCCCCGCCAAGGGCTGAGTAAGATGAACTGCGCTGTGGGCACAGCCATAAGAACTTCAGAGAATTTTTCAGCTACGAAGTTTCCAGATCGATTTATCTCAACCTGCGAACCCCAGTATTTCTGCACCATTTTAAGTATCTATTTTTACAAACCATTTTTCAAAGGCATTGCTGCAGCAAGTGTAGGGCATCCCATTTCCAAATCTGAGCACTTTTATGCAAACTTTTCCTCTTCCTGAGCTACAGGAGTCCAATCAATACATTTCACTTATGAAAAGGTCCACACGGCAACGCTGGCCCTGCTTGGACGCAAGCCCTGTGGCAGCAGGGACTTCTGCTTTGTCCTTCACTGTCCCAGCACTGCTTCACCAGATCATGCAATGGATACTGTTGAGTTAATGTCACAGGATGACTGTCTCTATTGTGCCACGTAAGGTCTCCTGCATCAGGGGAACGTGAGGATTAAGGTCCTGATGTGGGTGTCCTTTGAGGTCAGTGGCGAGCCCCAGGTACGAAGGCTGGCTGCGCAGGAGGATGGCGGGCTGCGTCAGGGCCGTCTACATTCTTACATGGAAACTCTCAAGGGAGGGAACAGCAAGGCGACCACGTGGGCCTGGAGGAGAGCTGTCCTAGTAAGGACCTGTGGCCACACTAGGAAGTCACATGATCACAGTGCCAGCAAAGGGTTAGGAAGCCCGTGTCCTGGGCACCCCACTCACATGGCCTCACTTAGTCCTCACACGGTGAGGCACACACCTCTACTGTCGATCTACCACATCCCTCTGCTGTCAACCAGGGACGCCGAGATACAGCAAGTGCCCAAGGCTCACACACAGCTACACAAACACCTTGCACCTGGCAGGAGGCTCAGGTGTGTCGTGCGTGGGACACCCCCATGGTGTGGGAGGGATCAGTGGTTTTTCAAACCCTCTTGACGCCCCCAATAAGCCGGACTTGCCTACTCAAATTCCCAGAAAGAGGTAGAAAAGTGGTTATAGGGGCTGAGCACTAGGGGGAAGTGGGCAATTGTTATTCAGAGGGTGTAGAGTTTGTTTCACGAGATGAAAATATCCCGGAGATCTGTTTCACAACATGAATATGTGTTACTGAGCCATACAATTAAAATGGCTGAGATAATAAATTTTATGTGGTATGATTTTTACAAGAAAAATAAAAAAGAGATTGTACCCAGCAGCTCACTGAATATTATAGACACGGCCCTGGCTGATTTAGCAGAATGGGAGCCCAGGAGCCCATCCCTTTGCTTTTTGTCCCGGACGCCCCGCCCTGGCACTGCACCTCACGACGTCCTTTTGTCCGCTCCCTCTGCTCGGTCGGCCCCCTCCGCTGTGCTGAGGACTAATGAGGACAGTCCACGGGTCCTCTCTGTGGGGCCTGCCCCTTTCCGCCTTGTTTCAGAAGCCAGGCTTAGCCAGTGGGGCCGCTTCTCTCCGCCTTAGCTGGGGCCGAGGCTCCACCGCCCACCAGTCGCTCCTCCAAGCTGCACAGGCCACCCAACCCCGCCCCCTCTACTCAGGGGGCTTTGCGGACTCTGGACCTTCCGTGGAAGAACCAGAAAGAAGCACTGGGAAGAGGCTGCCTCCCGCAGAGCCCCAGGAGGAAGGAAGAAGTAGAGGCCAGGGAAAGGAGTCCCTGCTGTGGTCACCAGTGGCCTGCCCCCAGAGAGCTACAAAGACAGGGTCAACGGGGTTTTTTTTATTGTTTTAAAAATCCCACTGAACCTCCACGCATGGTGGGCCATACCTGTCACCCCAGCACTTGGGAGGCTGAGGCAAGAGGATCCCTGAGTTTGAGGCCAGTCTGGGCTACAAAAGTGAGCTCAAGGCCAGCCTGAACTACATAGTGAGACCATTTTTTGTCTCAAAGAGACAAAAAAAAAAAAAATCCCACTGAAAGACAGAACCATTATTTTATTTGCCAGTGAAACTCAACATTATCCTTGGATCCAAAGCAACAATTTCTATCACACGTACATTCTACCAGGACCCACCGTGTCCACCATTCGCTGTCCCCACATCGAACCTGGCACACTGGACAAGCAGGAACAGAGGAGGAAAATAAGGCATTTGAAAGGGAAATCCACACCTCCTGCTTCAGATCTGCATCAAGTCCTTGGCCCACCACAGGAAACTATTTGGCTACCCATTTCTCTTTGTTGGGAACATGGTGATTATACACATGAAAGGAAGTAAATACGATAAAGAACATAATGCATACTGGAGTGTTCACTGGGTGAGCAGAATGAAAATCATTTGAATGTATCCCTGTGGAAAAAATAATCAATTTTTCATAGACTCGTTATAGGTTTCATAAAATATATTGCACACATATTTTTAAAAGTAAGAAAATGGCTTTTTAATGATACTTAAGATATATGGCATGGCAAGAATTATTTAAAATGTGTATCTGAGCCCTGAAATTTGGTACTGCCTGCTAAAAAATAGATGATTTGGACAAGCCTGTCTTCTTGGAATAAATGTGAAAGCCAGTTCATCTTATTATAAAGCTAATATGAAGGAACTTGGTATTTTCAGGCAGTTAAGTAATTGGTATAAATCCTCCCAAGATATTAGATCCTTAAACTTGTACCATTTAGCAGTTGCCTGTTGGTCCGTGTACGCGTTAAATAACTACTCTTAACAGAGACCAGCAGAGCATTTTCACACAGGAAAAGTCAGCCAGAAGCGGAGCAAGCCCAGTCGTCACCTTCACAAGTACGGTCACCGTGAATCCCAGGGCACCAGCACTGTAGGGGTGAAGGATCAGTGGGCCCGGGGTTCCCAGCCCTGCACACAGGCAGACTGGCTCCATTTTTATGGGCAGCTGGCTGGGCTTTGCAAGCTGGCTGGCCAGCTCCTCACAGAAGCTCTGCCCCAGGCCCTTGCCCAGGTCTACAGGGCCCAAGCAAGAACACAACAGAGGACCAGCACCTTCAACTTCGCTGGCAGACCAGAAGGGTAGCACCCCCAGGGCAGGGGCTACCCACTGATCATCCTTTGAGAAAACTAAGTTTCCCTTCACTTGCCTGGCACGTGAGCAATACTTCACACATAGCCAGCGTCATTGGGCAGTGGGCTCCAGGTCCTCCCTACGGGCACCAAAACTGAAAGGGGCTCATGTCCCTTATGTAAACTGGTACATTGCACAGAACGACACATGTACCCACATCTACTTTACCTCACCTTTTAATGACTGCTAATACCTAATATAAAGCAAATGCTATGTAAATTTCATACTGTATTGTTCAGGGAATAATGACAAGAAAAATCTGTGCATATTTAATGTAGATGCAGTCCTTTTCAAATACTTTCTACCCGCTGTCAGCTGAATTCATGAATGAGGAACCCACCACTGTGGAGGCCAGCTGGGATGACTGGGAAGGTGGGCAGATAAGAGAGTAGCAATAAATATTTTTTTTAAATCTGCTTAAATCACAACACTTTATGTTGTGGACTTTTCAGTTCAAGCCTACCAATTTAGCAACGTAGCAGGACCATGACTCAAAAATTTTTTTAAAAAAATTAAAGATCTAGGGACATAGCCCAGTGTGCAGGCCCTGAGTTCAATCGCTAGTACTGAAAAAAGGAAACAGAAAAAGAAAAAACTACAAACTACTTGAAACAGATCCAACAGATGAAAATCCAGACCCTGCCCCCAACATTGGGCCATTTTCTGTGCTATGAGTCCAGTTCTCACACCATGTTGTGGCTGGCACCTTGCTTTAAGGGGTGTGAAGACTGTAAACGTCACTGAGATCAAACATTCCTAGTCTGGCTGAGAGGACACTAACAAGCCCGCAACACAGAGCTCACTCGTGGCACTGGACTGCGTCAGCAGTGAAAACGTCAGGCATTCCGAGAAGGAAAGTTCACTCGGCCACTGACAGGCTTCTGGAAGCTCCGAGAAGCCTGCTGAAATGTATAGGATGACTCCAGATTACTCACAGGACACAGGCTGGGAGTCAGGGAGCAGGGAACTGAGACTCAAGCAGAGACAAGCTCGGTGCCGGCTACAGGACAGGACGGGGCCTGGGGAGGAAGACAGGACCTGGGAAGCTGGTTTGTTACACAGGGCAGCCGTTCAGGGCTGTCGGGTAGAATCTTGAGTAGGAGTGACAGAGAGCCGTCAAAAAGGCGAGAATTCACCGGGATTTATTTAAAGAGCTCGCTCCCCCTGACACTGAGTTAATGATTTCCTTTATGCTCAGCTTTTCAATATCCCATCTCAGTGGTTCCCTTCTTACAAACCACAGCGTTATGGCCGAGGTCCCCGAAGTCATACAAACACTGCCTAGAGAGCTCACCCCCATTATATTGCCACTTTTCTGTTCTAATATATGTAGATACACGTGGGAGATACAATGCAAATTCATTCAAAAGCAACAGTAACCTGAGTTGCCCCAGGCACCAGCCAACGGTAAGGAATGGAGTCACTGTAACAATAACGCAGTGTCGCTGGCTGCAGTCTCCCCTGCTGAGCCCGCTGGGCTCCAGCCCCAGGAAAAGGTACCGCAAGGCTTTCTAAGAGCTCCCGCGGATTCAGCCCTGGGCCCCAAACAAACCCTGCGTCTCCAGAGAGCCACTGGGTGGCGCTGTGCCCCAGCGCCCTGTGAAGCCCTCCACGCGGGCACCCCAGCAGCAAAGGAACTGCAGGATGCTTTCGGGGCGTGGGAGAGCCCTCATTCCTCTCCCCGCCCAGTACCCCCAAGCGATAGCTGTGGTGCAGTATTTTACTGAGGATTTTTTAAAGAACAACAGCACTTCTGTTTTTGCTTTGCTCCCCTGATCTGGAAATGAAAACGGTCACATTTGTACGTCAGGCCCGTGGAAATCAGGAGGAAAAGCACCGGGACAGATCCTGCCTTATACGGTACCCAGCACTGTCCCGCTCCGAATCTGCGGTCCGCACACTATCCGACCCGACCCAGCAAATTACACTTCCAAGCATGCAAGGAAACAAAAGCGGGGCGGGGTGGAGGGGAGGGGGGATTTTTCACAACAGATTATTTGCAAGCATGAAAAGGGAGAGTCAACATAAACATCTGTAACATGGGAATCGTTACAGTATGATGCTTATACAGGCAGCCCTTGGCCACGCAAGAACTGAGACTTCTAAAGTGTGAGCCAGAATAACCTCGCGTCCTTTAAGTTGCAGGTGTCGCATATTCTGTCCCAGTGAGGAGGAGCGTGACTAAGAATCCGTGGCCTCTTGTTTTTTACTGGTGGGGGATGGTATTCATGGCCACGTGTCCATCGGGACGGAGACTTCCCCGAGTCAGCCTACGACATCGCCCTCCCACACTCCCAGGGATGGGCACCTGCTTCCTTCTCAGATCCTGTGGGAGGCAGCAACGCAGGTTGAAAGCCCCTGATTAGCCAAATTGGTAACCCTGGAAAATAGTCATGGATGCAGAGGCACCCAGTGAAGAAATACGAGAAAATAAGCACTTGGAGCTCTTAGAAACAGAAGAGAGAGAATCTGCAGCGGTTGCCTTGAGAGGTGGGGAAGGGGGCTGGCTAAGGCAGGCTTTCCCTGTGCTCTGCTGCCCTGTGCCATGTGACCCACTCAGAGCGCCACAGCGAAGGTCTAGGATACCGAGGGGGGCTTGGAGGGCCAGCTTTGTGTTTCTTTTGCAGTCTCTGTCCTGCCCATAAGGTGAGAGCAGGAAGTCTAGTTTAAGGTTACAAACGAATGGAAAATGCAAGGCAGGAGACCCAAGAAATTCTTCTAGTTGTCACCTCTGCAAAATTAGGTGTGAGACGGCAGCACAGCTGGGATACAAAATGTGAGGCACTGACTTTCAGGGTCTTGCTCACTGAGAGGTAGCATCTAGCACCCCTGTGAGGGAGTGCCCCCCTAAAGTCTATGCCCCGGTGTCTTAGTTACTTTTCTCTTGGTGCTGAGACAAAATATTTGATGCCCAAAATGAAGCAGGGAAAGGTTTATTTCTTACAGTTTTTGGAGGTTTCAGTCCATACTCTGCCAACAACAAGGCCGGGTGGTGCGGCTGAGGGGCAGTTGTTCATGGTGGCCTGAAGCGACAAGACCAAAAGAGAAAAAGGGGAAAGCACGCCTCCTTCCCTCCCTGGTAGTGTGTGTTGGCTCCGCCCCTGCGCAGGTGCAGCCCTCACACTGCCAATCCTAGCACCAAGCAATGAACCCATCACAAACGCTAGACTCAGCCACCTCCAGGACTGCATGAGGCTTGGGGAGCCACCCAGACACACACCGTAACACTGGCTCCCCTGCCTGCTTCATCCCAGTGCTCCCCACCTCTTCCTGTGACCAATCACAGCACCGAGTCTCATTTAAATCCAAGCTGAGACACTATCTGCACACGCACTATAGACAATACCTTGTCATTTCAAAAACACATCTCACTGACTCTTCATCAGGGTTTCTGAAAAAGACGATACAAGTATTATAATTCCTACTCTACAGGAGAAAGACCAGGAAGGTCAGGAGATGCATCCAAGGTCAGTCACACAGCTGAACAAGCAGCTATCAGCTGCACCCAGTTTAGTCCTCCAATGACTCCCCTGCAAGAGTGTTTCCACGACACCACATGCACAGACATAAATGTATGCTCTCTGAATGAATCTCTGAAGGGAAATCGATCCAAATGCTCCTGTCTCCCCACCAACAAGGCCCTCTGTCTTCCTTTCCATCCTTCAGAGCTGCAGGCGACAGGGTCTCACAAATGACAGTCAGGTTCTAGTTAGGACAGCAGCCTCCACAGGAGGAGCCTCTGGTCCTGTAGCAGCTGCAGCCTTCCCCAGGGATTAGCCAGCAAGGGTGGCACCAGGTGTGGACCGTGGACACCCATCAGGCGTCAGACTGTGGCATCTGCCCAGGAAACCCTGTGCAGTGATGGTGACCCTTGTAGAGCTTTCAATGAAAGAAATGGCCCACTGCGGCACATGCGACAAGGGCTGGCCACCACCAGTCTAGGAGAGTCCCTCAGCACCAACCACCCCATGGGGTCTGCGCACAGTCCCAGCACTCAGGCGGTTGAGGTCTGAGCACCACTAGCTCACACCTGGGTTACACAGCAAATCCAAGGCCAGCTGGACCGCACAGTGCTGCCCCAAGTCCAAAACAACAACAAAATAGAAGCCACGCTGCCAGCAGGAACTCATCAGCTGCTAGGGGTCCTCAACTCTGGCTTTTCCCCAGAGATGGAGAGAAATGAAACCCTAGCTCGAGTGGCCAGCAGCTCCAAGCTCACGGGGTTAGCTCTGTCAGGCACCAAAACACCCGTTCCTCCAGCCATGGTCAGGGTATTAACAAGGCCCTGGCCCTGCAGTTCATCAAAACGAATACCCCTGCCCTGCCCTGCCCTCTACAGATTTACATTTCTTGGTTCCCAACTGGTACATTTTTAAGAACTGAAAGCTAAAATTTAAATTGGAAGAACATACTCATTTTCCAACTCTGTATTTTTTTTTTTTCCAAATCTAAATCATACCTGGCAGGGTTCATTCTGTTCTTGTTTCCCTGGTCTCTCAAAGGAACATGGATTCCTCTCCTAGCAGCCTGCGATTTAGATACACTTTTAGCTAAGCCTTTGCTTCCCTCTTCTGTTGAAAAGAAGAATAGCATTCAGCAAACACAAACCCTGACTGGAAAAACTGCTAAAAGGAAACTAAGGTGGGGTGTTTACATAAGCTGTGTAAAGTGACTCCAAAGAGGGTCTATAACACTTGAATTAATACTTCCCAGAAAAAGTAAACTTTAAATCAGATAAGATCAGATCAGGATAAATTGCATACCCACCTGAGTAGCTCAGCAAAATCAATGAAGTGATTCTTTGGTCACTGGACTAAGAGATTCAAGATTGATTTTTCCCCCTTTTAGTAAAATATGAAACTCCCTGGTAACTTGAAGTATTATTGGAGTCTTGTATCTTATAAAGATTTATGTGGCAAAAGCATAGCAATTTATCTAAAAATTTTCTCTCAACAGCTATACAGATGGCTGAATTTGCATGATCTCATCAGGCAATGATTTTTAAAAGCATTAACCTCAGAAATAAGGGGGAAAGGTTTCCTGCTAAGTACCATGGTTCTCAATCATAAAATTAAATATTCCTTTGCAAACTCAGTTATATCCTAATCAATTATGACCTCTTGCAATATTCAATGCTCTGCAGGGAATTTTGAATTTCTGAAGGACATTATGTGGTCCTGAATGTGCTCTGTAATGGAAAACCACATTGCGGGAGGTTTTTCCATCCGAGGAAGATGCCTACACACTGTGGAATGCTGTTGTAAAGCCCTATCATTTCCCTGGTGTGCTATGCACCTCACCTTGTGTCAGGCACTTTATGGACAGAGGATAATAATGAGTTACTATATCCTCGTCTGTCAGGCCGGGAAACTGAAGGTTGAAAGTAACTTACCTGAAATGACAGGTTTCCAGAGGCACCGGGGAGGCTCAGCCTCCTATGGACAGCTCTGCTCTCACCTCCTCTTGCAGGAAGGCACCTAAGTCCCAGACTTCTGTTGAGATGAGAAGTGCCCGAAAGCTTGCTCAGTGCAGCTTCTCACACCCCACACTGGAGAGTCTGACTCCGTGGGTCACGGCCAGACCCGGAAGCTGGTGTTTTTAACAAATGATTCAGGTGATTCTTAACAAGGAACTATGGAAATAGTTTTAAGCCAGGAATCAGCAGGGAAAGGGGCCAGATGGGATTTCTGCTTTTGTGGGCTAGGTCCCCACCTCACCACAACTATTCCTCCCTGCCGGAGTAGCACAGAAGCAACAAGAGTTAATTTGCAAATGAATGGGGAGAGCTGGGATCCAATAATTTATTTCCAAAATCAGGGGACTGGCCACAGCTACTGATCCCTCTCTGACACCAGTCATAGTACCATTATTTATAACAAAAACCTAATACTTCCTATCTGTACCTCATTAAGGTTGTATATCAGAAGGCAGCTGAGTCAGGTGTGGTGATGCACACCTGTAATGTCAGCACTCAAGAGGCTGATGCAGGAGGATTGCCACAAGCTTGAGGCCAGCTAGGGCTGCACAGCGAGTTCAAGGCCAGCCAGAATTACATAGTGAGACCCTGTCTCAAAAACACAAAAAAACTAAACAACAACAACAAAAACCCAAAGGCAGCTGACCCACATGAGCATCTCCCAGCAGCATCAGGAAACATCTACCGCGTCTAGGAATCAAGTCAAGGTTCGCTCTCCCTCCTCTTCTGGGAGGAGCTCTCGGAACAGCAGACCCCTTCTGTCCACACAACTGCATGACTTAGGTCAGGCAGAGACGGAGTTTCCAAGTCACCACCTGGGTATGTGCAGTGTGCATCATTCTCCCCTGGGCTACACGCATCTTCTTCCACTAATCACACCTAGTTAACACTACTCCCAGGGGATTTTGCACGTGTAATTAAGGTCCAGTCAGTTGACCTAAGGGTTGAAAAGTTTCTGTCTTTAAACTTGAGTCTAGAGGTCAGAGACAGGCAAATCAGAGGGAGTCAGGGAGAGAGTCTCTGGCTTAGGATAATGGGGTCACGTGACAAGCAATGGGGGCAGCCACTCGGAGCTGAGAGTACACTGCCTGAGAGCAGGTCCCGGTTCTATAACCCTAAGAAATGCTCTATAAATGCTTCTGCCAATACAGAGTGAGCTTGGAGGGAGACCTCAAATTCCAGATGACACCCAGAACCTTGACCAATGGCTTTAACATCAGCCCATGGATAACAAAAAATCTAGTCCTGCCATGCCTGGGCTTTCACCTGCAGATATTGCCAGGTAAATCTGTGTTATGATAAACTGCTCTTTGTGATCATTTGGCATACAGCAATGGAAAACTAATCAGAAAGCCCTAGGGTTTTGATGTTTGAATACTACTGGAGATGATAAAATTCAGCAGTTTCTGTGGTTTGGTTTAGTTTGGTTTGGCTTGGCTTGGCTTGGCTTGGCTTGGCTTGGCTTGGCTTGGCTTGGGTTTTGCAGCACTGAGGATTGAACCAGAGGCTCACCTAAGGCTTGTTTTTAAATTTTTAATTTCAAGACAGGGTCACACTAAGTTGTCAGACTATCCAGGCTGGGCTCAAACTTGAAATCTTCAACCTCCCAGAGCTATGGGAATTTCTGGTTATAAATGCAGTGCCATATGCATCTACTGACCTGGATTCTCACATAATTCCACGGGAATGTATAGCCTTCCCATGTGGAATGTGATTATCTAGATGCCAACTGCAAGGACGTCTATCCAAGACCAGCCTGCAGATTCATTCTAGCCCATCTGTCATGCACAAAGCCTCAAATCAGATATTGGAGATGGATGGGTAAGAGAAGATGTAAAGATCAATAAGGAGTTAACATCTTATCTTGGATGAGAGATTGGTATTAGAAAAACTAGTTATTAGACAAGTGTTACAACTGGAATGTAAGAGTACCATACTGGAGCTCAAAAACAGGATAATTCTAAACAAGAAAAGATGGACTTTACACGCAGAGACATGTAAGTAGAAAATAGAAGCACACAGTATCTGAGAGATTTCAAGTGGAAAATGTTGCTGGAAAGTGTATTAGTCAGCTTCCCCACTGCTGAGACACAATACCGGACACCCACAACTGACGGGATGAGAGGTCCAACTTAGCTCTTGGTTTCAGGGCATTCAGTCCATGGACAGCTGGCTCTAAGGCAGAAAGTCGTGGTGGAATAAAGCTGCTTAGTTCATGGCTTCTGGAAAGCAGAACAAGAAAACGGCGTCAAAGAAGAATGCCCCAGGGACAATGTCTAGTAGCTTAGTTACTTTTGTCTCATTGCTAAGACAAAATACCCAATGCTCAAAATTAAGGAAGAAGAGCTTTATTTGGCTTACAGTTTGTAGAGGTTTCAGTCCATAATCAGCTGCCTCCATGGCTGGTTGGCATGGCTGAGAAGCAACAATCCTTGGCAGCTGAAGATAGAAAAACAAGAGCAAAAGGGGAGGAGCACAGCTCTTTTCCTTCCTTATAATGTATGCCGGCTACCTGCCCTAGGGCAGGTGCAGCACTCACACCCCCAATCCTGGCACTAGACAATGAACCAATCACAAACTGTAGATTCAGCTGCCTCCAAAAAGCCTCCCCGCCCCATGACTGCATGAGGCTTTGGGGGGGGGCATCCAGACACAAACTGTAACATCTAGTATGTAGGCCAGGCCTCCACGACCCACCCATACACACCCAGGAGCATGTTTTACCAATCTGCTAGGGGTTTCTTAATCTAATGAAGTTGATGTGTCAGGATTAACACTCACAGAATGCAATGAGACTTCGAACTATGCTACGCAAGTCCCCAACTTGGGAACATTGAAATTGAAACTTTCACAGATAATGAACAGAGCTTGCATCACAAACATCCCTAGATGAAAACAAATCTCCGAAGTAGCTTGAGTGTCTGCTGAACACTGTCACAGTCGTGCTGCTATGTGTTCACCATACAGTGTGACAGTGCACAGTAGCCCAGTGCTCTGTCGGAGCCCAGGGTGTCCAGAAGCCAGAGGAAAGCAGGGGTGATGTGGAGGGACTGCTAGGAATGCAGAAATACACATCATATCTTTGTGTCAAAGGTGTGTTACACTCACTTTATCAGACTAACCCTAACCAATCAGCTCACAAACCTTCTCCCTGAAAGGGACTCACATTGTAAGTCAGGGATTTACTGCATGGTCAGCGAACCACCAAGAGCCCCCAAGCCTTCCTGCATGCTATGGGTTCGCAGCGCAGGTTGTCACATACTTCTCTGGGTGCCTGCTCTTTTCCTCTCCCTTCCTCCCTCAGGAAGACGGACTGGTGTCTCACGCTGTCCTCTGGCAGTGGCTCTGTGGAGGGCGTGGAATGTCGCTTGGTATCACTGATCACTCAGCCATAGGTGTGAGAGCCACCATCACCCTCTGTGAGGGCAAGACAGAGAGGCAGGGGAAGTCGGGATGAGAGGGCGTGGGTTTAATACAGTGAGATTTCTCCGGAGCAGCCGTTTAACAGAGATGTTTAATTGATCTTTATTGAGCAGAACCTTCCCTTCAGCTTATAAAAGAAATGATCACCTCTCCCCACACACACACCTATCCAAAGAAGTTAATGGCTTCGGTCTTCTTACACAGAATACTTAATGACCGAGACTATCATAAATAGAGTTTATTGTCCATAATGCAAGCCACATTCTAGACAGCCTTCCCCGCTGAGAATGCCTTGTTTGCAGCTGTTGATTTTTCCCGGGTCTTTTCCCAGCTGACAAGTGCATTGTTTTTTCCTCTCAGGATTTGCTGCCCAATGAACGGATGCCTCCCACGAAGTGATCTAAATAGGCTTTGGCCAAAGACCCTTGAGGACTCTGTGTTAGTGTTGATTGGATCCTCTTGGACAGTAGCTCCCAGAGAGGACCCAAGCCCCGGGCAGTAATTACTTGCTCATAAAGATTTTGCATTTTAAAGGCCATCATCTCACACTTGCAGGACTGACAGACGCTCCAGGACACAGCACAGAGCCCGTGCTTGGTAGCCGTGAGGAGCAGCGGAGAGGAGAACTCATACTTTCCAAGTTGTGTTAGCTCATTATTAAAGGGCTTTACTGACATGAGTCTCCCACAATAGCCTTCAAACACTGCCAGCAGAAAAGCTGGGGTCACATCTTCCCAGCAGGAGGCTATCAGGAGAATGGCTTATTAAAGTAGAGGCTGTCCCTGCTGCCACCGCCAACCCTGTGGTTTGGAGACCCGTGTTATACGGAGGGACTGTCCATGCCTCCTCCAGCTGTGCATTTTCCTACCCATCGCCTGCCGCTCCCCGCCCACTCCTCACTGTGCCATCCCAAGCACGATGGTCACCAAGGCTGTAACTTCTAGTCCACATGTGTGGGAAGTGGTCTATGAAGAGAGTCTTCTGGAGAAAAATCAGACAAGATTTTCTAAACTGTGGCTGTCTAGGAAAATTTCAGATATGTGCTCCATCTAACAGTCCAGCCATCATGCACCCAGTGGCTCACAAAGAGGGGGACTGCAGAGAAGCACCCGCAGTCACTGACACCAGAAAAATGATCCGGGTGGGTGCCAGACCCAGGCCTGAGGCAGAGGGGGAAAACCTGTGGCATGTGTGCCGCGGGGGACTGTGGGTCACTGAGCTCTCTGAAGGGTTCGCCGTTACTGGCTGAGGCCTTAACGTGAACCTGAGAGGGGTGGCGAGGACGGTTTATACCTCAGATTTTGGCTTTCACTTTTTTCTCTTTTTTCAATACAGGGTCTTGCTATGGAGCCCAGGTTGGCCTCAAAATTGCAGCCTTCTGGCCTCAGTGTCAGGACCGGGATTGCAGGCACCATGCCCAGCTCACTTCACTCGGTGTCACAGATCAGCACTTAGGACTGTGTTACTGGTGTCGCCAGGTCTGTCAGGTGCTATGGCCTGAATCCTGTCTCCTGTGGTGTCTGCTACCTGCCAAAGCTGCTCTGATCACATTACGTGTATTGGTTCACTCCTCACCAAGCCTTATGCAGTGGGGGCTATTGTTATCATCCCCCTCCCCATTTTACAGATGAGAAAACTGAGGCACAAAGACATCAGTGAATCGCCAAAGACTATTCATCAGCATGCGGAAAAGCTGGAACTGGAATCCCGTCACCAGTCCAATCATTCTCTGTTCTGTCTCGAAATCACCACCGAGGTCCTCCCAACCAATCATCCATGGATCTTCCAAACACCAGGCTTGAAGCAGCACAGAAGGTGAATCAGAGCATGCCGGGTCCTGCCTCTGAGCACCAAGCTAGAGGCTTTGAGGGGCCAGGAAACCGGGTTCACCTCGAGGCCCGTGGACAGACAGGAGAGACCCAAGTCTGAGGGGCCAAGGACCCAAGATGAGACCTGTCCCAGCGGGGCTGCAATCTCCGGCCTAGCAGGGACACTGCTCTGCAGGCAGGTGGCTTGCGTCCCTCTGGGTGTGTCGGGCAGGAAGCAAAAAGATCCCTGCAAGACCCAGGACACTCAGCACCACCCTCTGCACCGTCTCTCAATCCAGCCCTAGGGTCACTCCGAGCCGGATGATTCTGAATTCTGCTGGGCTTTGTGCGGGGCAGGTGTGCCACGGGCCGCACACTTGCCTACTGCGATAATAAAAACCGCCAGCGTGGTGGTGCACACCTGTGATCCCAGCTCTGCAGGAGGCTGAGGCAGGCAGGTCATAACTTCAAGGCCGGCCTGGGGCCTTCGTGAGACCCTGTCTCAGAATAAAACACAGTGCTGGGGGCGTGGCCAGCACTCCCTGTGTTTGATTCCAGCAGTGCACTTCAAAGAAGTTTTTAAAAAGTCACTCTCCAGATATGGCTGCACATTCCCTAAGGGACAAAACTGTTTCTGCTGAGAAGACTTCTCGGCCTTTGAGAGCAACAGAAAAGGGGTATTCTCAAGACACTTACTTCTATCTGTCAAAAAATTGTCATGAGATGCGCAGACGCTCTGCACCTGTGCGTGAATCAGGCTGGTTTAGAGAAGCTCCACCCTGAGCAGTGCACGATCTGCCCAAGGCGCGCTGCAGTCTCCTCCCCGTCTCTGTCTTCCTCCTCAGACTGAAAGAAGAAAGAAGCTAGTCTGTCCATCCTTTGATGGCTCCTTTCCTCTTCCCAAACCTCTAAGACGCCAAAGGGACCCTAAGAACCTAAGACACCATCAGAACTCAAGCTTCCCGACTTAAACTTGGGCTGGGTCAGGAACTGACCTTTTTCTGTCCTGGGATGAAATTTACGGGAGTAGAACCCACACTGAGTCTCAATTCCTAGCCCGGCCACAGTGTGTGACAGGCATGAGCTGCTAGTGACATGTTTTCCTCATTGCTGAAGGGATGGATAAAACAATTTTATAGCTCTGCCCCCTTATCCCTAAAGCAGGCTGTATTAATTAGGAAATAAAGTAGTGACAGGGTGGCGTTAATGGGCTATTAATGCCTGCCTGTAGCCTGAAGCCAAAGGACAAGTGAGTTGCCACCACCAGTAAATATTCTAATAGCCAATTAAAGCCCCTCCTAAGTGGACTCCTTTTCCTCAGTCAGGATTTTTTTCAATTTAAAAAGTCTTCAAGCAGGCACCGATCCATCTTCCTGCGCCTTTCCAAGCAGGCACAGGTCCATCTCAAAAGACCCTGTTCTGTCTCTCTTCTTGCAATAAAAGGACATAGACCCACAGAGGATAAGGGGGAGAAACCAAGGGAAAGGCGTGGGGCACAGGGGCTGCCATCCTCTGACTCCACGTGCTGGAGGAAAGGGGCCCCAAAGAGTGGCTTATTTACTGCACCCATTTTTTTGTCTGTCTGTCTGTCTGTCTGTCTGTCAGACCTGGAAGAGGAGACACGTTTCTGTAGGAGACCCTGTTTGAGAGCCTATGTCATCCTGCCTATGCTTCATCTTCTCACAGTTCCTGTTTCTGATAACTGAAAATGTGCAAGTGCTGGCTTGGCTCTGGTGCCGCTATCAGCCTGCCTCTGCCATCTCATTTAATCCCCCAGACAGACTCCTAAGGGAAAGGCTCTGATGAGAAACTAGCACTGAGGGGTAAATGGTTTACCCAAGACCACATAGCAAGGGGAGAGAGAACCAGCTCTCAAATCCAGACGGCCCGGGTCCAATTCCAGCAGCACGGAACTGAACTCCACGCCTACAGGTCTCCAGTTCACCTTGACTTGAAGGTCAGGCCTCTCCCTGTGATGCAAACAAGTAAAATACCCCCAGACCTTTTCTCTGCCTGGAGACAGAGGTCTCACTCTACCAGGAAGCAAAGGGCAGGCAGGAGCCAAAGCTACTGTTCAAGTACAACCTACAAGGCGGCAGGTATCTTGCTGGCGATGCAGGATCTGGGAACTTTCCAAGAACTGCAGCACCAGATCCTGCAGCGCAACAAGGTCTGCGTATTAAGATTTCATGTACATATTAAAATTTAAGACACACTAAGCTGCAATCTAAATCCTAGCCCTGGGGTCACAGTCTTCTCTACACCTAACAGGAAGCAGACATTCACTGGAAGCCTACTCTGCTTCATCACTTTGATACCTGGATAGCTCAGAACCTGCAAAGAAGGCCAAGATACAGAGTGACCAAGGACAAAATGTACAAAAAAGAGCACAACAAAGGGTGCATTCAAACTCAAAGCACCTGGAGGCTTTAGCATGCACAAGGCAGCTCACACCATCGGCAGGAGAGCAACTAGAGTCTCCGGAGCTCACACCTCCCTGAAGACACCTGCGGGTACACAACATCAAAACACACCTGAGCTCAAAGTGTTCTTTTAAGGTGAGGAACGAGACAAGGAGCCCTATTCTCTGCATCTCTGTTTACCATAGAACTGGAGCAATTAGACAAGAAAAATTATTTAAAGCATCCAAAGTAGGAAAGAAGAAAAATACTCTCTGTTCACAGATGATGTGATCTTTGTAAGTAGGTAACCCAAAGAGCCCCCAAAACACTCTTAGAATAAAGAAATTCAGTAAAATTGCAAGATAAAAACATACGAAAATCAGTTGCACTCTTATATAATAACAATTAACAATATGAAAAGGAAAATCAAGAAAACAACTTACAATCAGAAAACAACTTACAACTTACTACTGCAATGTACTACAACTTACTACATCAAAAAGAACAAGATACTAGGATGGACCAAGGAAGCAAAGGACTTGAACACTGAAAGAAAATTAAAAGGTAGGTAAATGGAAAGCCAAGTCCCATGGATTAGAAGGCAATATTGTTACAATGTCCATACTGCCCAAAGCAATCTATAAATTCCATGCAGACCATATCAAAATCTCACTGGAATTTTTGCATAAATAAAAGGAAAAAATATAAACTTATGTGGAAACTCCACACACTTGATCTTAGCCAAAAGGCCGAGAAGCAATAAACTTATATGGAAACTCAAAGGATGCAAAATAAAACAATCCTGAGTGAAGAAATCAAAGGTAAGAGCCTCACATGGAAGTATGATCAAAACATGTTACAAAGCTACATTAATCAGAATAGTATGGTCATGCCATTAAAAAAAACACAGACCATGGGAAAAAATTGAGAACTCAGGAACAAACCCTCACATATACAATCCAATGAGCTATAACAAAGGTATCAAACCAAACCAATGAGAAAAATAGACTAATCAGCAAGTGGTGTTAGTAAAACTGAATATTCACATACAAAAGAATGAAATTTAAGCTTATCCCGTATACAAAAATCAGTTCAAGCTGGATGAGAAGTGTGCATCTATCATCCCAGCACGCTGGGAGGCTGAGGAAGCAGGACTGCAATTCAAGCCCAGCCTGTGCAGCTTAGCAAATGGGAGAGGTCTGGCCTCACAGTATTTTAAAAATCTGGGCATGTGGTTCAGTTCAAAGATCCTCAATTCAATCCCTATCACCACACACACACCTAACTCAAAATGAATTAACTGTCTACACATAAGAACCGAAACTATAAAATTCCTAGAAGAAAATGTAGAGGAAAGCTTCATGACTTTGAATTTGACATGATTTCTTGAATATAACATAAGTACAGGTAACAAAAGTAAAAACAGATACGAAACTACATCAAACTTAAAATTTTCTGCCTTTTAAAGGAAACAATCAACAGAGCAAAACAACATTCTACAGAAAGGAGGAAAATATGTCCAGCAAAGTGTAAATATCCAGAACATAAAAAATGTCTACAACTCAACAAAAACGGAAATTCAGTTAAAATCAGGTAAAAAGAAGCTGGGCATGAAGGCAAATGCCTGTAATGTAAGCACTTGGGAGGCTAAGACAGGAAGGTCATAAATTTGAGGATCTGGGCCACATAGCAAGTCCAAGGCTGGCCTAGACCTCATAGCAAGAGTTTCTTTCAAGAATAAAATAGGGGGGAGCGGCGCAAACAATTTAAAATTTAAATAAGCATTTCTACAAAGAAGGTACACATAGAACCAAAAAGATTTCCAGCAGCATTAATCATTGGGGAAATACAAATCAAGATCACAAAACATCACTTCATAGCCTCTACCAAAAAGAAAAAATGTTGGAGAGCTTGTGTGCAAATTGGAACCTTCGTGCACTATACATGGGAGTGTAAATTGGTACAGTTGTTATAGAAACCTATGTGGTGACTTTCTCAAAAGCTTAAAAATCAAGTTAGCATCTGAACCATAAACCCACTTCTGGGCATAATCTGAAAGAACTAAAAGCAAGGTCTCTGAGACAGATTGTTTATGCATGTTCCCAGTAGTGCTGGTCCAGAAGCCAAGAAGGGGAAACAGTCCCAGCAGCCGTGGAGGAACGACTGCGTAAACAAAGCGAAGCAGCGTGGTCCGCGCAGCCGCAGGTCGCCTCTCAGCCTCAAAAGGGAAGGAAATCCCTTGCATGGAGGAACCTCGGGGACATGACACCACATGACATAAACCGCCATACGAAGCCTGCGTGATTTCACTCTCCAAAGCAGTTAGAGACCTTTTTATTAGTACATGCGATACATAGTAAAGGTGGGCATTGTGGGGAATTGGTACACACACACACCACGCTGGCAAGTGGAATGGTGCTCGGCGGCTGAGGGGAGAAGGAGCGTGGTGTTCTTCAGGGGGTGTGGAGTCAGCAGGGGTCAGGCTAGCAAGATGACAAAGTCCTAGAGATCTTGCGCGCAACACAGTGCGTGTAGTCAGCACTTCTGGGCTGCACACTTGTCAACGGTTAATATGCTAAATGTTACATTATATAATTTTACGTACTAGAAAACAATGGCATTTAAGAGCACAAGGCAAGTATGAGAAGTGAATGCATACTGTGGGGTCTCTGAATTCAGAGACTTAACAAAAAACATCTGACCTTCTGGGCTGGTTAAAACCCAGCACTGCCAGGAGTAGAAGGAGGTGAAGAGAGGGTGTCCCGAGGTCCCTCCTGGACTTAGGAGTTAATGCCTGTTTATTGAGAACCTCTGTGTGCATTTGCTCAGCACTACATCGCGATGGAGTTGTTCTCTGGGCCCTAAAAGCTTATGATCTAAGAAGGCTGGAGAAATGGAGGAGACATTAAAAAAAAAATGCGAGAACAACTCAACAGCCTTAATCAGACGTCTTTGCTTTGCTTGTAAGTCACTGGCTTTAAATTTAATATAGTGTCATGTCTTTATTTTTCTTGAAGTTTTCTTAAAAGATCATATAAAGATTTTCTTCCATGGTAAGACTTTTATATTGTATTTTTCTTAAAACGGAGTATGGTACATTTACCCTTCACCACACGATTGCTTATAACTCACCTTGCTTTATTAAGAACACTGCTAGAGGCTTCCATGCCCCTAGCAATAAAAATGTATTTTCAAGCCCATTCAAACCAATGAAAATCTGAGTCTTTGGAGCACAAGATAATGAAAATTCTCTAGATGGGTGTCTTTTACTACTTTTAATCTGTTAACAGACCCCGAATGTCTCAGACAGAAAGTACTCTAGCGTGAATTACTACTGTTAATAGCATTTCATCCAGGTAACTCTTGATTATTCCAATTTCTCACAAATTTGGACAGTTTTACTATCTCTATAACATCTCTCGGGAGTGAGGCAGGAAAGAGACCTGTACAATTTGTTTCTCAAAATACACACAGAAATATAATTGCACATATATACAAGAAAAGCTTATGCATAATGAATGAGGAGCACTGAGATGCCAATTACAGAACCGCTCATTTAGAAACGTGACACTTGTCCCAAAATGACCCTCCCCAAGATGGACTGAGAAATTTTAGGGACAACCAAACCGAAGCTGGAAATACGCTGAAACTCGTGATGTCTAAACACTGGACATTTTGGGAACCTCCCTCAGTAAGGCAGCCACCGCCATCCCAGATGCAGACGTGGCCCCATCTCACCTCCCCCCATATCTTCGTCCTTTGCAATGGGATGGGACAGCTTCCCTGCAAGACACAGGTCCATTCCGCAAGCCCTGAATCTGTCCCAGACTCCAGTGCATTTTAATCAATAGAACAGAAATGACAAGAACCGCCTCAGAGCTGAGGCCCCAGTGGGCCTCGCACCCCCTACACTCCCACCTGGGGTCCCGCCACCAGCACCACCGGCTTCTCACCTGCTCCCTGCTGGACAGTGACAGTCCCATCTGCGTGCAAGTCCCAGGAGACCCCCCAGCAGCAAGGCCAATGCCAGCAGGACACACTGAGTTTTAGAAGAGGAGCAAATAAATATTTGGTATAACTGCTCCACAAACATGTTATTTTTCAAAAGCATTTATGATCTTGTGAATTCTTTTATGGATGGTTTAAAAATAATGAAAAATGGCATTGAGGGTAACATATTAGTATATCTAAATGTGTACATTATGTATAGTCTCTGGCTTACAATGGCTCCACTTACCATTGTTTAATTTAATGATGATGCAAAAGTGATTCAAATTCAAGAGAAACTCAATTTTGATTTTTTTTCCTTTTTATTATTATTTTGAAGATAGTAGAACACAACAGAACAAGACAGAACAAAGCCAATCGAGACCATGCAGTGAAATTGGTACAGAACCTCACAGCACGTTACTGGATAACAGTAATAGGTACCGTAGTATATCTCATTATCTTCACTGTAGTTGTCCTTTCAATCAGGTATAGCGAAATCAAACCAAATACAGAACATCATAAAACCTATCAAAACAGAGTACTGAATAGAGCAATACAATCAATCAGAACAAAGCAAAACAGTGATAACAGTATTTGCCTTCAAAGAGATGGTAGAAGGAAACCCCCCATATTTGCCATATTGCATACAGTCATCCTCCCAAGAGATGCTCAGACCTCTGGCTCCCATTTGCTAACAGGGCAGGGAGGAGATGGGATGTTTGATTCTCAGCCCAGGTGCCGGTAGGCTCACGGCTGCTTACCAGGGAGGCGAGCGGGTTCCTTTGTTGCCCAGCGCCCTAAGTTCCACCATGGCGGGGACCTCAAGAGACGCTGGCTGGCTGTTGCTCTGTTTTTTAATCACAAGGGTAAACAACCAACACCCTACCCTGTTCCACATTGCTAAGCTACAATGCTCAGTAGGTTAGGTGTGTAAAGTTTCCACTTCCGATATTTCATCTGACGGGTTTTCTCGAGGCCTGGTCCTGCTGTAAGTCGAGAACAGCTGTAGTAGTAGACAATCGATGAAGGTAAACCAGGTTTGACTGACAAAACAATGCAAAGAGGAAAAACAGTGAGGAAAGGGGCCAAGCTGACACTAACCAGAGCTGTGAGGGTGTGGTGGAAAGCACAGTTGTGTCTGGCTGTTTGCATGATTTTGTTAACAAATGCGTTCTGATTTGTGTATTTGTGGAAGAAAACAAAACATTAAGATTATCCAGAAGGAAGGAAGCCACAAAAGGCGGTGGCCGGGGGCAGGGAGCCACTGTTACTGAAGCATGCCAGCCTCCTCCGCCTGGGCCTCTGCCCCTGGGCTGGTCCTGACCTCCACCCGGGACGGCAGGGCAGGACCCCGACTGGAGTGAGGCCAGGGAGCGACACAGGCGAGACTGAGGGCGTCAAAGTCCAGGCTCTAGCTTGGGGGTTGAGCTCGGAAATGCTAATGGGCAGATGCAGAGAAAGGAAATGAGGGGGCCCATGAGGACCCCTCGAGCTCTAGCTGCATAATGCAGATTTAACTTACATCTCTTACAGAGGTTCAATTCTACTTGCTCTGAATAAAAAAGACGGAAGCTGTTTAACCATACTGGTGACTGCACACGTTCCCCTCGGCAAGCCGGGAGCCCTGCGTGGGAGACATCAAGCTGCCTCTGTCCAAGGAGCCTCAGACCTCAAGCCAGAAGCATCTTCCCCCTGCGTTTTTCCAGGGAGGGCGACAGAGTATGAGACTTTGAGAAAGATTTTGAGCTAAAGGCACTTGAAAACTTTAGAAGCAAAGTGGTAACTTAAAATGGGCCTCGACGATCGATTAAGCATTAGAAGAAGAAATCCTGTATTTCAAATGCCCTCTTTGGAGGAAGAGGCACGGACACTTGCTCCAGGGCGGGAGCAGCGGCCGAAGCAGGGCGGGGGCAGGCTGGCCTGGCTCGTGCCTGGCTGCCCAAGGCCCAGGTTCAATCCCCAGACCACAAAATAAAAAGACTGTGGCACATCAGTTCCACGTTTAGGGACTGACTGACTTTGACCTGTGGGGATACACAGGAAAGAACTGGAATGCCCCCTACTCGTTGACTGAGAAATGTTAATGCTTGTATAAATGTCATAGAATTAATTCCCAAAGGAGTATGTACTGAAGGTCTAAATATCATTAGTGATACAAATTTTCCCAGAATTTTTTTTTCACTTGTTAGGAAGCCTTTGTTATTTTCTGTAAATAGTACTTAAAATTGCAATTTCTAAACACAAAATAAAAATATTTATAACAGGAAATTTCTTTTTACAATACTGTTACAAGTATAGCTTTTTCTTTAAAAAAAAAAAACTTTTTGGGGCTGGTGATTTAGATCAGTGGTAACAAGCGCTTGCCTGGCAAGTGCGAGGTCGTGAATTCGATCCCCAGTACCAAAAAAAAAAAAAAAAAAAAAATTAAGCAGGAGAAATAAAAATATTCTAATTTCCCTTCTTCCAGAAACCAGCAAATTAAAACTCCGCTGTGACAGGTGCCTACCCTGTGTCAGGAGAAAATTCTTCCTTGGAAACCAGAGCCAGAAAAACAAACAGCCCTCATTAAAATAGCTTTGATCTTCATTCAGCCTCCGCTTATAATTTACTTTTCAAAAATTGCTCTCATTTTTCAGCCTAAGAGAAAAGCTTGTGGGCTTTGCCACTTCTCCGGGTTTTCATTTCCTGTGATCACTCGTGTTTCCTCCTGTTAATCCACCCTGGGTCAACTGAGCCTCAGCCCCGCTGGGAGCCTCCAGCCCCTCCTGTAGGAGCACTATGTGATCGTTAATTGTGATAGGTCAGCTTGTATATTTTATTTTAAAACAAAAAAAGACTACAAACAATGGTACAGAATTTCAAATCAACATAATACGAGATTAACAATGGTTACTGTATTTCAAATTGCTATCTTCAAAAGTAGTTGCTCATATTACAAGACATAGCATGAAAAAATGATCAAATAGTGAAAGCACAAATATTTCTTTTGATGAACAGAGATTAGTAGTATGATTATTTATCTCGTATGTGTGTGTGTGTGTGTATATATATATATATATATATATATTTTCCTTTCTTTTCTCCTATCCTCCATCCCAGTTGTTCTTTCCTTTTGCTCAGTTTCTTTCCCTTTCACTAAATCTATTGTACATTTTGGGTCTTATTTACTCTTTCAGGTTTTTACATGACAGTCTGATTTATTTCACTTATGAGTATGATCTCAAGTTGCATCCATTTACCTATAAAAACCTTGTTTTCCTTTTTTATAGCTAACACTCCATGTATAATAATACCACCTCTTTTTTTTTATCAATTCTTCAGTTAATGGGCATTTGAGTTGTTTCCAAGACTTAGCTATTACAAACTGTGCTGCTAGCAACATGGGTGCACATATATCGTTGTGGTATGATGTTTTTAATGCTTTTGGGAGGATACCCAGAAAGGAAATAGTTGGGTTGAATAGGACCTCTAGATCTAGTTTTTTGAGGACTCTCCACACTGATTTCCACAGTAGTTGCACCAGTCTGCACTCCCACCAACAGCGGAGAAGGGTTCCTTTTTCCCCACAGCCCCTCCAGCATTTGTTATTGCTTGACTTCTTGCATCTGTGTTCATTAGACAGCTTGGCCTGTAGTTCTCTTTTTTGGTTGGGTCTTTGGTTTTGGAATCAGAGTAATACTTGCCTCTAGGAATGAGTTAGGGAGATTTGCTTCTCTTCCAATTTCGCTGAAGAGTTTGAGGAGTACTGGCATTAAACCTTCTCTAAATTCCTTATAGAATTCAGCCATGAATATCTCAGTACCTGGGTTTTTCTTTGTTAGTA